>JAQBSW010001289.1:77500-140357 GCA_029291075.1 Eudiplozoon nipponicum | reverse complement strand
ATTGCGCGGGTGGTGGTAACAATTCTTTAAATCAAGTTCGCGAACTTGAAGTAAACACCAATCCCATTGTATTTAACCAGTCCTTTTGTAATGTTTTTAATGATGTTTTACTTTGATTCTCAGTGCTGTCCTTTTCGTTTCGGATTTGACCGCATTTTTCTTGTGCGGGACAATTGTTAGCACTCATAGGTCGGCAAAATCTTGAACCTTTTGTCTTTTCAGATGATGTTATTTTTGGCCTCAGTTGATGGGTTCTCACTTGTCCCTTCTCCTTTAAGCCTTCAATTAGCTGATTGTCTGAAAGCGCTTTAGGATCAAGATCCGCCATTGATCTTTGACATATATTTCGAGACGTTATTTCCAATCTCATCTTCAGTGTTGCCACAAGTTGTGTTTTACTCCTGTGCGTATTGTGTCAACACTGAAGATGAGACTGATAACGTCTCGAATATGCAGATCAATGGATCTTGATCGTAAAGCTCAGACAATCAGCTAATTGAAGCTTTTATGTTGTTCGACGACTGGTTAAATACAATGGGATTGGTGTTTACTTCAAGTTCGCAAACTTGATTTAAATAATTGTTACCACCACCCGCGCAATCAATTATTGTTAAATTGTATTGCCTATATATGTATATGTGGCGAAAGCTGCAAACAGTTAATGTTCGTGACTGCATAGAAATTGTGCAGCCGACATTTCCAGTCAAGTTCAATGTATGCGAGACTGCTAGAGGTGAGAGCCGCATATCTAAATTTGATTTCCATATATATTCAATGCGGTTTGATCCTCGATAGTCAGTTTGCCGTCGTACTCTGATGATGATCATGGAAGGTCGAAACGCGTCAGTGCGTTGCGGCTGGCGGTAGTTTTGTTATGTTGTTCGACGACTGGTTAAATACTATAGGATTGGTGTTTACTTCAAGTTCGCGAACTTGATTTAAAGAATTAGCACTATTTTTTGTTTTGTACCAGAAGGATATACCAATGTCGGCGCGAAAGAATATTTTAAACAGACTGAAGTAATCTCCTAGGTGATTTTTCAGTTCATTTTTACCGGCTCTAATTGATTAATATCCATTAAGTATGAAATGTATGCGTCATAAAGATTGCAGCTTATGCTCATAGTCTCTATGATGGTTTCGTCTGATGCAAAGGCATCTAAACTATGTATCCTCACATATAATAGCAAATTGACTTTTCGCAGCAAAAAACAATAATTTGCAATTACCTGATTTTTGATGCCCACCAAAGCTGCTGTATTCCAATCAATGAATATAGCTGCATTTGTGTACGCAATTATTGGGAAATTTTGAAATATATATTGTCGCACACAAACTTCATTTTAAATAATATAAATATTTAGTTTTATTTCTATTTCTACTTTGCTGAAGTATGTACACATCCGAACCCAATGACTTTAGGCATTTATGTTGCGTAGTATTTCATATTTCCTGGTTTCGCAGTTGACAAATTAAGGCCTGCCAATGTGACCATAATGACGTGAACCAAGGCTGATATTAAAATAAAAGAAGCATCCTTACCCTCATCAGGTATCAGTGAAGTTTACCTCGCTGTGCAAAATGTGATTTTAAATGGCGAATTCAATCATATTCAAATAAATTATTTGTTTAAATCAAGTTTGCGAGCTTGAAGTAAACACCAATCCCATTGTATTCAACCAGTCGTCGAACAACATAACAAAACTACCGCCACCCGACGACTGGTAAAATACAATTTGATTGGTGTTTACTTCAAGCTCGCAAACTTGATTTAAATAATTGTTACCACCACCCGCGCAATAAAATAATGTTAAATTGTATATTCAAATAAAATTAAGCTTTAAAATAACTCGTCATCTGTTACTAATTAGATGAACACGAAATTGTGTAAAAGCTTTTAATTAGAACTACATTATTTCATTTGAAAATTTTCACTTCAAAAGACATATTTTATTCATATAATTGTTTTACTTATTATATATCCATATAAAATGAAAATAATATACAATGTGCCTAACTAAATTAAGTGATGTTTAACTTCTTAAAGAAGACACAAGTTGAGTTCAATATGTATCAAATCAAACGCCAGCCTCTCCAGTGCTTTACTGGCAGCATTTTGAGTGAAAATAAACTCTCCGTTAAATTTATAATTAGAAAATTATCAAAATCACAAGCCTTTGTCCTAGGTATCAATACTTTAGGAAAGTTACAATTACAGATGAAAAGACAATTTCGTTTAGAAAAACTACTTAAAAACTCTTTCAAATTCATTTTTATTTACACATGCGAAGCAGTTTATCTGTCGTAAAAAGTAAAGGTAAAAGGTATATTGTACAATAATAATATATTTTCTCATTATCATTCCTATAATTGATTATGGGTTTTCCCAATAAAGACGATATTATTTGTCCAGTTGGTGGTGTGTTTTCAAAGTGACAGGTTGGTGTACTTACCTTATATATATATATATATATATATATATATATATATATATATATATATATATATATATATAATAAAGGGTTAAATATCGTACAATAAATAATTACAAGACATACCTAATAGAGACACAATATTATCTTTTTAATCATTTTTTATTAATAGTCAAATATGCACAATAACTCATTTTAAACTGTTTGATTTATTTTTCCACGCTTTACGCGATGTTAGTTCATTAGGTGATTGTTTAAATATAGAGAACTTGCGCTTTCGTATTATCTTACCGAATATTTACATGGCTTCTTTTTTCAAAATTTTGAACGCGACTCAGATTTTGGTGCTTTTACTAGTTATAATAATTTACACATATATTGCACAAATATTTAAGTCAAGCTCTGAGGAAAATTTCGAAATAGATCAAAAACATTATTCAATGAATTATGTTAAAATACGTTATTCCGCGTTTTTTGTGAAACCAAAGTCATGATATGCATCGCGTAATTTTTTGAGCAATAGTTCATTTTCCAAAAGTTATTCTGAAATAGAGATATTCGTGAAAACAACTGCATTGCATCCAGCAGATACGTTATTTCAAATTTAGGCAATCGATTAAGATGTGCAGAAAGAAGAATCCTTTTTGACTAATTGGCAAAATCAGTTTGTTTGAATTGTAATTCATGTCAAGAAACCGTTTGGCATTATGCAGATATTTTCAACATTGTCTGGAGTACATTACAATAATAGGATTGTATAGCCAGATGAAAATGGCTCTTTGAATCTTAGGACAATAAGACGATCTGAATGTTTTTTTATCTATTTAATCCACAGTCAATAAGCTGGTCAAAATAGGAGACCGTAAAAATTTCAACTACAAATCTTCAATCAACACACACACACACACACACACACATATATATATATATATATATATATATATATATATATATATATATATATATATATATATATATATATATATGAACGAGTGTATGGGTGTACTTATGAAATCTATCTATTTAATTATAGTAAACTGAATTTCATCTTGTTCTGCTGCAAAACGAATATTCTTTAAAGTGAAACTATGTGAACAGAGTAAAAGTTGTACAGTTATATGCTATTGAAGTAAATATTTGATTTGTAAAACAAACCGGTTTACGAAATTGATTACCTTAATGAGAGGAATCATAAGGCTTGATTACAAAATCAGATAAAATTTAAATGTGAAGTTCATAATCAGAATTAACATCATTTTTAATAAATACATTGAAATGCATGCCAAGCACGTGTTTCAAAAATATTAGCTATTAAATATCCATGACGAGCGGAAAGTGATTATAAAAACAACATATTTATTAGAAGAGAATGAGGAGTGCTCAGGATTGAAAGAATGAGAAAAAAGATTATTTAATGTTCTTTACATTTTCATTGTCAATATTTTTACACAATATATCATGCATGTTTGCTTTGATTCAGTTCTGTTTGTGTTGTTCTTTTAGATTAGCTTTAAATAACCCCCTTCTTTTATGAAATGTTTTTGGAAAGGCGATGCTTCATTCTGCTGTCAAATATATTGCTTTTGCAGCTAACTGCTTCTATCATTGTAGAAGGTTTTATCTTTGAAATCATCCATATAATTTTGGTATTAAAATTGAAATATATGTTATGTATTGAAGCATAAATTTAAAATAAAGCAGATGTACACAACTCATTTCAAAAGAATCCATTTACATTTTACCAGAACTTAACACGATTGTCAATTATGGTATTTTATAATCACTTTTTTGCTTGAAAACATGCATCAGTATATGATTTTTTCCCTATTCAAATTACAAGTGTAAAAATTAGCTGAGCTAAAATGTTTAGATATGTCACATTTAAGAAGCCAAGCTGTGCAATATATTCCGGTTAGTAAACCGGTGAAATATCTACTAAGCTTTATTGCGCAATTGATGATAATAATTATTTAAACTTATTTTTCAAACTTTATTTCACAACACTACTCTGAATTATAACAGTTAAATACTGTTTGTTGCCTAGAACTAATATATATGCAAGTAGGTATTAGGTGTTGCGAACCTAACTACTCTGAATTATTGATTAACAGCTTCATCGTATTGTAAAACTGCTTTAATATTTTTATTCCGAACCTATTGTCTGCTAGCATAGATCGAATCAAGAAAGTGAATGCAATTGATGGTAGATTTAAAATAAACTACGGCTTGTGCTAAACTCTGTGGAATAAGAGATAGATGCATGCTAGAAAACATGGGTTAGATCATTATAATCGGATATGATGCAACTCTTAGTTATTCTGTAAGATTGCATCAATCCGCTAACAGTATATATAATACAATCAGAAGAGCATTAAGAGATCCTTACACTGCTATTATTCGTCGATGTTGACAGGTGTGGGCATTTGTTGATGTGTGTTCAGAATTCTATTAATATCAGAAGTGATATTTGTTTTTACTTGATTGCTAACGACGAAGTACGTTCACTTTAATTAAATAGGTCAACTATGCAAACAAAACATTAATGTAGGTTGATATGTCATCTAATGGATTATTTATTGTAGACTTAAAGCTTTGTTTAGGTCATTTAAAAATATATAAGTATGTTGCTTGATACGATGCTAATATTAGCCAAATTTTCATTATATATATTCATCGAAAATGAGGAAATCAACACGTTAGAAAATCTAAACGAAACTGCACTATGATAATTTCATAGGATACGTCTATAGACAAAATTCAGTAGTTTCACGTTGAAGAACACTTGGTAATCTCAAATTATAAACGATATTCCAACAGTCAACTTCGTGTACGAATTTCACTAAAATTTCTAATGCACTGTATTATTTTCTATGCTACATAATTAATCAGATATGTAATTATGAATAAAGTGATTCAAAAGTAAAAAAAGTGCTTCTTAATTAGAGCAAAATCACTGTTGAAAATGAAATTAAATATGATGAACATCGAGTTAATTTCTGCTCTATCTGGAGGTTGGGCATCACATGACGGTAAGCACAAACTTCATTTCCGATTTGAAAAGTTAGCATACGCCTATCTAAAATCGTAAAAAACAAACATATTTTTAATGGAGTATTCACAAAAATGGTTAACAAATATTAGCCACTGATTTGGCAACAAATAAAAAATTATTAGTAAATACAATTGGATTAAAATGTTGCTTATTAATTCGAAATTGGAATAGCATTTCGTATAAACTGTACTAAATCCTGCCTCATAGACCATTCAGCACAGAAACATTTTAATTCATGAATAATTAATATAATTAAACGAACATATGTTGCGCGGGCGGTGATAACAACTACTATAATCAAGGTTGCGATTTTGATATAAACACCTGACCCATTAAGTAAATACATTTGAGAAAAGGAAATTCATTCAGTAGACCGGTTTCGTCCTTATTGGGAACTCATCATGTACTGGCCAGACTTTGCCACGAACAAGGCTCGAATCTGGCCAAGTCTGCTTCGGAATCTGGTGCTCTAAACACTGAGCCACGACGCCGCATACAACTCACAATTTTTTGTTATATATTAACTAATGTTTCTTGGTTAGATTTACTTTCAAGTGGACTAATCATCCCCAATGATTTGACGTTAAACATTTTTTATTGTAAAAAAATAAATTTTAAACAATAGCACATTATAGATATAACATTATACTGAACGGAAATCGAATTCTTACAAAATTAAGTGTAAACTATCTTTCTCACCATTTCGCTTGGTTGAAATATCCGACTTTATGCCGTAAATAAGCCATAAGGAGTTTAGTTAGACTGTTTATTTAAACTTTCAGACAACGGTGTCCAAATATATTACTATAATTTTTTCTTTCACGATATATAAAAAATCCAATAAACATATTATTTTTGGATAAAACACAGTCCCCGTTAAAAATACACAAACATAACTCAGCGCAGTTTTACATAGGGCTTTGAAAACCCCATGGAAATTCCAGTGCTCGAAAAAATTTCTTTTTATTAGGCTAAAAGATCAATATTTATGGATTTTGAACTGAATTATTCAAATTGATCGGAAGATTTGCCGAAGGTTTTATGTACAGACATGCAGGAACCATTCTGCAATCTTCTTTGAGCCACGATCAAAATTTTTCCGATGACGATAGAGTTCAAATATGTTTCATCAAGCTGAGTTAACTTTTAATAAGTCTTGTCTACTTTCGCGTTCATTCAACCGGAATCGCGGCTGCGAAATATATTTTCAGTAACGAATACTAATTTCGTATACAACAAAGAATTTTTATTAAACCAATGAAAGTCATCCATTTTGTATGAACTAATTCTGGTGTATTGCCCAATAAGAAGGAAACTATGGTATAGAAATTAAATTATCTAGCAAACTAAATTTGTTTACGTTATGCATACTAATAAAAGCAGCTGTACACATTCAATTGCCTTGGTTGGCCAATAACCATTTATGCGATTACGTCATTTGTGTTGCAGAAACTTTCATTGATTTATTACAAAATATTCAAGTAAAAAATTTATGCTCTGATAGGCATGATTTAGATATTCAAAATCTACAATAAATTACTAACTCTTCTTCAAATTAACTTCGAAAACAGGCAATAAACACATTCCGAGTCGCGAAGTATAGCAAAATTACCGTCAGCCGCATATGCGATTTGCCATGCCCATACATATATAGCATATATATATATATATATATATATACTATATATATATATATATATATATATATATATATATATATATATGTGTGTGTGTGTGTGTGTGTGTGTGTGCAGGGCGCTTTGATTCACAATGGTCTGCTGGCGTACTCGTGTGAGGAACGCAATATGTGTGACTGCCGGATGTTTTGGGGTGTGATTTTAAGAATTTTTATCACCTCCCACGCAATCAATCATGGATTTAATAAAGAACGCTAAACAGAAATTTGTCCGTCGCTGAGGTAATTAGTAGTAGTTATAGGATGTTGGATTAGCTTACCGATCACAAATATTTTTGATAGGCATACTTAAACAATTAGAAGTTTTTATAAAATACTCGAATTATAAGTAGTAGCTAAATTCGCATATAGATAAATTACATCACCTCGAATAAATATTAAAATCTGGATAAAGATGCAATACTGATCGAACCATAAGCTAAAGTGTTTGCTTTATATAGGAAGCAGGAAGAACTTGGTAACAGATTAAACGAACATTGGTTGCGCGGGTGGTGATAACAATTATTATAATCAAGGTTGCGGTTTTGATATAAACACCTGACCCATTAATTACTTACATATGTCAGTATAAACTAAGAATTGTATGGTGTAGAATAGGCAATTCATCCAGTAGACTGGTTTCGTCCTTATTGGGAACTCATCATGTACTGGCCAGAATTTGCCGCGGACAGTACATGATGAGTTACCAATAAGGAAGAAACTGGTCTACTGGATGAATTGCCTTTTCTACACTATACAATTCTTAGTTTATACTGACATATGTAAGTAATTAATGGGTCAGGTGTTTATATCAAGACCGCAACCTTGATTATAATAACTTGGTAACAAGTTTGGACCAATCGCGGTAAAATACCTTATTGTTCCCAAATTAAACAAGGGTCATGGCAAATTTCCAACTAAACATTCATTAAATGCAAACCAAGTCTCATATCAATTAGCTACTGCTTTAGGCGAAAAACTAATGTATATGCAAGTATGTATTAGGTTTTTCGAACCTAGTAACAAATTAGTTCAGTTGTGACCAGAAGGATAAACCAAAGGCAGCATGAACGGAAAGTATAATCTCATGCACATTCGTTTCGTGCTTGGCGACTCATCAGTAGGAGCCGGTATTACGCCCTTTAACCACTATGTATTTGGTAGAAGAATGTGGAATAATAGGACGGTACATTGTCCACATTCTTCTTTCACCAATATCTCAAAGGAGCGAGTCTTATTTAAGAAACAATGTTGCATGGTCCGTTCATGCTTATAACCGAACAAATTTGCTAACAAAAACTAATACATACTTTATATATCTTATTAGTTCTTCGCAACAAACATTTAATAATGAATATATATATATATATATATATATATATATATATATATATATATATATATATATATATATATATATGGGATAAAAGAACGTAATATCGGTCCCCTAATGATACGTTGCCAAAGCCACGAAAAGAATATTCATGTTATACTTTTCATGCTGTCTTTGTTTTATCCTTCTGGTCATAATTGAACTTATTTGTTACTAGGTGCGCAACACCTAATACATAATTGCAAGTCTCATATTGAACTTTTACATAAATATAAAAAATATATATTTGAAACATGAAAATGGATTCGACTATCACGCAACGTGGAAGAACCTTATGGCTTTGTTAAATTTGAGGAATGTCAGTCTGGATAAAAAGACTGGAGAATTATTGCACAATTATTCTTCAAAATGTTTTAAAGATATCCTTGTATATTTTTTGTTCGTAACTTGCCACGTAATAGTGAAATTGACGAAAATGTTTCATTCGACTTATTCAAGGTGAGATGTGTTCAATCATTTATAGAATCAATCTTCCTGTTGTTCATTCGAGATAGCTTGTGCCACAGATAAAATTTCACATTTAAATAAAGGTTCCGATTTACAAATAGGCCATTAGGATAGAAATTCTGATTGTTACGAATCTTAAGCGATAAATGGTTGGTTGGTTCATCATGTACAATCGAGGCTTCAAGCTTTACGTTCATAAAGGTCTAATTAAAAATTTAACTTATAAGTAGTAAAAGCAAGACCGTTACTAAAGGCAAATCATCTAATTAGCCCCAATGGCTAGTTACAAATCCTTATGCTCACCAAATTAATACATTTTTGAAAATTACGGTGAGGCATTGTAAAGTTAATAATGTCATTGCTGCGGTGGCAACATCAAATGGAGCGCAAATTTTCGCGATTAAAACAGTTAACCGATTCTCCAATATCGTAATTTATTGCTAAACTAAAGAAACAACTATAATTTGTAAATTTTTTGAGATTTATATGTTCAAGTAAACAAGGTATTTTTCGACAACTGTGATAAAATTCATGCAGTTAATATACGATGCATATAAGTATGCACACACACACACACACACATATATATATATAGCATTTGTTTTTAAGGCCTGAAATATATATGTTTTGCATTTGCTCTGTATACAAAGGTGTAAAATCACGAATACCTTTACACTATGAAACAGCTGACGCTTAAATGTTATTACATTCTGTGAAATGGCGTTGCATTTTCACCAAAACGGCCAGTTGGTGCAGTTGAAACGGAAAGGATAATGCAGTTGCTAGGGTCAGTCGGAATCAGTCACCAGTCCCCCAGATAGAGATGGAAACATGCGCAATATCTAAATAAAAAGACAGACGTGAAAATAAATATAAGTAAAGAAGACAAATTAGTATGTGTTGAATATATATATAAAATTGTGAAGTTCAAATTTGCTAAATGATTGATTTAATATTGTGCAGACTGAATGATGAAATAAACGATTTTATCACGTAATTTTTACAAAATGGCAAACACGAGTCAAAGTTTGGACAAATTTATGAAGAAAACAATAATTTATTGCGCGCGTGGTGGTAACAATTCTTTAAATCAAGTTTACTAGTTTGAAGTAAACACCAAACCCATTTTATTTAACCAGTCGTAAAAAAATTTATGAATGTTTGGAAGCATATTTCAAATGAATTTCTGAAGAACCAATACATCAGATTACTTAATTTAGCATTATAATAAATTATTTTGGGCCGGATGAAATGGATTTTTGAACAATTACATAAAAATTATGCTTGAAAATGATTTATTTTTTTTACAAAATAAAATATTTGGTAAATTTATTATTTATTAATTTCATTAGCTGAGTAATTTAATAACTAAATAAGTTTAAAATAATTAAAGTTCAAATGCACATTTCGGATTCAATTTACTGTTTAACGTAAAAAAGGACAATAATCTTCAGTTTTTAATTAATTAAATAACTAATGTTTTAAAAGGTATAATTTTTTTCGACCAGGCATGTGTCATTCATCTTTCAGTTGAACAAATGTTAAAATACAAGATACTAAAGTTAAATATATCCTTCAGATTACTATATATATATATGTATATATATAGTATATATATATATATATATATATATATATATATATGTGTGTGTGTGAGAGAGAGAGAGAGAGTGTGAGATTTTTTTTGTGTGGATTAGGATGAAAATTAATATATACTTTGCTCAAGCGAGTAGCTTAATATCAATGATTGTTCAAAAAAATAATAATCTAAACAGAAATACATATAATATTTGTTCTATAATAATAACTATACAGTAGCCTGATAGACCGATGAGAAGACGGACAAGGTTAACAGTTATAAGCTATCAAGTAAATGGATAAATCATAAGAAAGGTTTATGATATAAATCGCATTTTGTCTAACCAGCCACACAGTATAGTAAAACTGCCAGCAGTCACACGCACTGACACGTTTCGAACTTTCACGATCATCATCATAGCACGACTGCAAACTGACTAGTTAGAATGAAACCGCGATGCATGTATAAATATATGTGTTCCAACGTAATATTTCATTTATTATAAATCAATATTGTTATAAATTGCTTGTTTGCCGTATGCAAGAAATTAAAAGTTGGTGATTAACTCATTTATCATGATATTCGTTGGTTCAACTGTACAATAAATTATTTATTTGCTCGTTATTGTATTTATCGGAAAATCAATTTTTACTCATTTTATAGGTTTTCCTGACTTAATTTTAGTTTAGTTTACCTATTGATAGATTGATTAACACGATCATTGATTGATTATATAATAATCTTAAGAATTCAGAACATGGAAGCCATATTCATTTATATACGAATAAGTAGACAGAAACAATGATTAAAAGTAATTAAAATCAAAATTTTTACCCAATTATTTGTTATTAAATGAATTACCGTTCTACTGAATGAATTCTTTATTATCTCAGTTCAGTATTGTTTGTGTGATCGGTTAACGTAATCTTGATTAAGTTAAAAATTCTTTTTTCCTTTAATTCACCTATCAACATAGATCAACAAATAATTATTTTATTCAATCAAACTCGCTATGAAGACAAATTCTAATGTATCTACCTAGTCGCACAAGATCGCTTTGATATTTGTTTTAATTATTTCACCGATTGACCGATTGTTTACATTTGTGCCTGAATGACTGATTCGATATTTATGTCAGTCATTCCTAGCACAACATGAAATTTTCTTGTTTCATTATGGACAAGCCTTCTAAACTTTAGCCAATTCGGTGTTCGTTATTTACACGGTGAAATAGTTTTATTTTTTCTAGCAAATATTTAAAATATTATTCAAAAATTGCTAGGCTTTAAATTTACCCTGAAAGCGCATTTCAAATGCTAAATTGACTTCGTAGAAGTAGATCTGATTATAGACAAGTAAAACAAACAAATTACAAAAGCGCTTTTAAATATTATATCAGTGAATTTAGTTTTGCCTAAAATTAACACCAGTATATGATAGCTTATTACAGTAAACAATAATTCAAATTAGAGATAAGTTCGCCCTAGCAACAAAATCCATTACTGAAAAATAAAAGGGAGTAGAATCACTGGCAATATCATGAAATTTAATATGATAAAAGAAGTTCTATAAGTTTTTATATGTAACCCAAATTGGCTATTGTATAAGAATTGATAAAATTCGTAGAAGGGTAAAAACTTGATTCCTTTTAATTTCCAAGCGCATAACGTGGTTTTTTTTACTGGTCCCGTTATTATTAATCTTTCCACACGATGCTGTCTGCCAAAAATATTGTAGTACCAAGTTTTATCAAAATTTAATTCCACATTTTGGGCGTAGTTCCTCGCCATATGATGAGAACATTAACACAATACTCACAGAAAAACAAATTCTGACAATTTTAGTATAAATTGTCCCACAGTCGAAGGTTTTTGTTGAAAATCTAAGGATGACAGAACCGCTCAACACCAAGTGACATTTAAAAGATACTTTGAACTTCTTTTTCTAAATATATGCGGAAGTTATTAATAATGCATAGGTGTGAATAATGAAATATTTATGGCAGAATTAAACTATATATTTCCCAGTAGAAATTTAACATTGCCTAAGGTAACAAAGGCAATTCGTCCATGAGACCGGTTTCATCCTTATTAGTAAATCTTAAATAAATGTCCAGTATTTGCCGCAGAATGGACTCGAACAGAAGCAAATGTACTTTTTTGTTGATGCTCTATACACTACACCACCCTTGCCAAATATTGCATGATCTTTCTCAGTTTTATACTCATTTATGCCCTTAGTTAGCCTTTCCTTCATGTGGAACCTATTCGGCTTCTCTTTCAACCTAAAATCCCAAAAGGACACAACTAATTTGTCACTATATTAGATTGATACAATGTTGAAGATTAATAGCCGGATTTCGATTGTATATATTTATCAGCTTCTACCAAGCATTTCCTAATGTCTCAAACGATGTTTATCCAGTAGATCGTTCCGTCGTTATTAGTAATATATAAAGATCCGATTGATCACAACTTCCATTTCCTTTTTGTCGTCGATCGGGCTGGGTTTGTATTCGTCCCAATGGAAATGCGGTTCTATCACATCTTTGTTTACTGGCGACGTTTTGGTGCTTACAATTGCAGATTAAACACATTTGCTTAAATCTGCTATTGTGAGTATTGTACTGTGTATAGTTTCCTGAGGATGGTGCTGGAAAGAAAGCGCCGAAACGTCGCCAGTGCACAAAGATGTGATAGAATCGCATTTCCTTTGGGAAGAATACAAACCCAGCTCGATCGAAGACAAAAAGGAAATAGAAATTGTGATCAATCGGATCTTTCTGAAAGTTTTTGTGCAAAGCTAGAACCCGCGTACGCAAAACGCAGCGTTGGAAAATATGAAGCTGGCACTCCGCAATCAAATTTCAAAAAATAGTAATATATAAGTTCAAATAGGACAATAAGGATAAAACAATATCAGCATGGACAAAACGTATAATCTCATAAACACGTTTACTTCGTGCTGACCAGCGACTCATCAGTAGGAGGCGGTACTACGCGCTATATCCACCATATATTAGGTCAAGGATTGTGGCAAAATTGGACGGTACAATCTACTATACGAGTGTGTATACCAACAGTAGTGGAATTAACTTCATATAAAGTGTCCTATAACGCGACCTAAATGACAATTCTATACGCAATATATATCGAGCTTTTATAAGGTTTAAACACAATGAGCATCAAAATTCCGAAGCACTACACGGTATCAACACATTGAATTTCAAGATATGCTGAATTCAAACGAAATTGAGAATTAAAACTCCTGTTGAACGCCTGTTACTCCGGCAAATTCATTCCCACCGGTCTTGATCGATATCAGTTAGCAAATTTCGCGATTATCCATGACAAAATTTAATAACTTTAGACAGTTATTGTATATTATTTGTGTTGAGTTAATATGTGAGCAATTTCATAGTAATTGTTTTGCGGGCGGTGGTAACAATTCCTTAAATCAAGTTTGCGAACTTGAACTAAGCACCAATTCCATTGTATTTAACCAGTCGTCGAACAACATAACAAAATTACTAGAGGTGACCAGAAGGATAAACCAAAGGCAGCATGAACGGAGAGTATAATCTCGGTAAGCACGAAACGAATGTGCATGAGATTATACTTTCCGTTCATGCTGCCTTTGGTTTATCCTTCTGGTCACAACTGAACTAATTTGTTACTAGGTTCGCAACACCTAATACATACTTGCATACATATTAGTTCTCCGCAACAAACAGTATTTAACTGTTATATATTGAATTGAATGATGTCATGCTTACCGCGAAATGTGATAACTGATATCGATCAAGGCCAGAGTGTGTGGATTTACTGGAGTAACAGGTGATCAGAAATTGTTGTAATTCTCAATTTCAGTGAACTATAGCATAAATTAATATCCATCAGGCTGGTACCATGTACCGATTTGGAAACCATAGTGTTAGTACCATGTACCTTTTCGGTACAATAATGTCAGTATCGGTTGCTAACACAATAGCCATATTGTTAGTATCCTTGACAGACTCGGTGTATATATATTATAAGCTGTGAGTTATCGTTGAAGTCGCATTGTCGTAGACAATATGATGTTAGCTTCTCTATTGCAGGTTTACACATTCGTCTAGGAGATTGTACCGTCCTATTATCCAACATTCTTCGACCAAATATATAGTAGAGACAGCATGAACGGAAAGTTTAATTTCGTGCACACTCATCAGTAACAGTCTGTATTATGCCCTTTCCCCATTATATATTTGCGTGGGAAAATTGTGAAAACAGGGCCCACAGCAGTGAAGCTAACTTCATTTAAAGTCTTCGACTTCAAAACCAACCCACTATATATAATATATATACCAAGCCAATAAAAAGTATCAAAACTATGGCTGCTATGTCACTACCTGATAACAATACTATGGTTGCCGAAATAATTAGTTACTAGTTGCGCAACACTTTGACTATTGTTTTCCGTATGATAACGACGGTATTCTGGTGTCAAATATGAAATATTTCCGTTTCTTTGTCTTTGGGGAGCAAAAGCGCCAAAACCTTTTATTCTTGTTGAGATAATGATATTCAATATATGAAAGTTATAGAATTTAAAATAAAATTTTACTCGTAAAATGTAGTTACAATAATGTTACAACGGAACTAATCTAAAGGCCATTCTATCTTCTTCATGAAAACATTACATTTGCCACCATGATATTTGGGCCAGTTATAGTGGTGTAAGCTTAGCAAAATTAAGAGTATACGAGATATCCACAATTACATCGCTTCTTACCCTTAACGTCTTTTGTTTTAACAGCCTGCTGCTCTAATTATTAGCTAGGATACTCTCGGGGCGATTTAACGTGTCTCAAAAATTGTACGCGAAAGTAATGCTAGTAGACAGAGTGAAACTGTCAGTTGAATTAGTGAGCAAATGGCGTTTTGTTTCGCTATCGAATTGAAATTCTATAAACTCGTGTAATGAAGCGAAAAATGAAATCTACTTTCTTGCCTTACACGCAGACACAACCCACGAACCCACTGATATTGTCAAATAGACATTGCAATGAATTATTACTTTAAAAATTGCACTCGCGCACATTGACAAACACACATACACATTCATACATACCTTATGCCTGATTATTTCATACTTACGCATGCTTGCACAGTAAACACGAACAAATTTTGTCGTAATCGTGTATGAGTGTATTCGAAAGTTGGCTAACTAAAATGTCACGCCACGACAAGCTCGCAATGCATTTTTAAATATCGTACACAGATTCACAAATAATTGAGAAAAAATTCTTCAGCTCAGCGGTCTTTTCCTCTACAAATGCAAATGCCTGTGTTTGTGCACAATTCCTCTGCTCTTGTTAGAGTGATTTTAGGCAATTGCGGGTTGGCTGGTTCTGGATTTACTTGGCGTTGCATAATCATTGCACCGAGGTAACTAGCATCTGACAAACACAGAAAGCACTTTCACCCGTTATTTGTTGCACCTGCTACGGTGCTATGAATGAATGAAGCCGGGTTTCCACATTTCTCAAGACATATTCAGGAATTAGGTTTCAATTTTGCCAACAATCATATCAAAAGTAATAGCAATAAAATCTATCCATAAATCGATATAATAATATACATAAATGGATAAAGGTAAATATTATGTGGTCAATTAAGATTTTGGTTAAAGTAAATTAAATTTAAGGAAGATGTGGGCGTCGATGAAGGGGTATCTGTATATTCAGTAATAAAATTATTATTAAAAATGTTTCAAAACCAGGTTAGAGTGATTGAGTTCGATTCCTCGCAAGGTTTCAAGGAAAATTTGGAAAGTTACCTTAATATTACGTCTAATCCATATCGTCACATTCTACTAAAAGTCAATCATATTTGCGAGTCGAGCTAACTGTGACTTGTATCAGAAATTTCGACGTAACGCAACTTCTCGAAGGGACAGTCTTTACTTGCTGACAAGTGATTATTTGCTTCAAACGCACAAATTATTAATCCTACCCGAAGATTAAATGTTATGCCTTTTTAGGCTAACGCTAAGGCGTTGTTACAGAAGAAATAATAGAATTCTGCGTCAACAGTATGCATATAGCCCGTTTAAGCTGTTAAAGAAATTTGTAGAAGAAAATCTGTTTAAAACGCAACATTAACATTACTAATTATTTATTTATTAGCTCTTCAAATTAATTATTATTTACATTAGCCCCGATATTACTTTCTTAATAATAATAATAATAATAATAATAATAATAATATAATAATAATAATAATAATAATAATAATAATAATAATAATAATAATAATAATAATAATAATAATAATAATAATAATAATAATAATAATAATAATAATAATAATAATAATAATAATAATAATAATAATAATAATAATAAAATAAAATATAAAAATAATAATAATAATAATAATAATAATAATAATAATAATAATAATAATTTGCACTATCACCACCACTGTCACCAACAATGGAAAAAATAACTACAGTCAAATTAATCTTGTTAATAATAACACTAATACTACTATTACTTCTAATAATAATAATACTATTGTATTGTAATAAAATATTTATATATATATACATATATATATATATATATATATATATATATATATATATATATATATATATATGAGAGTATAAATTGCTCTAACAGACTTTTAGCAAACCAGGTGAGTTCCTTTGCGTCTATGAAATTGAACCTTCATATTTCTGAATTTTACCGGCATTTCATTCAGATAAAATATATTAGTTTGTTTCCCAATCCTTTTTCCCTTCCTAATAGCGTCCCTTCCCTGTCGTTCGTCTCTTTTCGATTTTCCGTTTTATTCTGCATTTCCATCACCTACTTTTCATAGATGTGCATACAAACAGGCAAATTCACCAATACACATCAACATATACACTTCAACTGCCAGTTTATTAAGGCACAGAATTTTCCAAAAGACTAATCCTGCCACTCAGTTCAGTTGCTAACGCATTGACGTCGCTTTATTTACTAGCTCGATTACAGACCAAGTGACTGCTTGCTGGTTGAATTACTTGAAAGATTTAGATATATTGTGATTGTTCGTCTGACTGTTCGTCGAAGCTGAATTCGAAGCAAAAATTAATTGAGCTGTTTTCTACTATGACTGTAATAACTTAGTCGTGTACTGTATCTCTTGTGACGTCTGACCTATATCAGGAAAATTTACGACAACTTCACTGGGATCCGCAATATTTAAAACTCTCCCTACGTAAAATTTAACAATTACGAATCTTGCTGATGGGGATAACAATGCGTTGAAACTAGTTTGTAAGATTGGGATAACCACCAATCTCATTTTATCTAACCAGTTGTATAAAATATAAAAAATATTGGTTTAAAGTCATGAAATCACTCTCCACGTAACTGAAACCGAGCATTTAATTTTCTTACCAAACTATATTTGCGATTAGTCTTTACTTTAGATATTTCACCGTGGATGTTCCATTGAACAGCGAAATCCAACTAACCTTTCCAGCTCGGATAAACTAAGATAGACTGGATTTGATTTTATATGTTTTTGGTATATACTGTGCATTGGATGAGGATGAGTATTATATTTACCTACAAGAACGGTTTACTTCCGGCCGTGAAAATTCTTAAAGATCTTATTGATGAGCACTCAACAGCGACGAAAGTAATTTAGTAGAAAAAAATTATACTCATTTTCGTCAAAATTCTACCATTATTTAACAGATCCATTTGCTTACGCAAATGTCATGCCGTCTGTTCTATTGTCAGTGTCTTATTTTAACTTTATGTCTAATGCGATATCATACAGGATTTAAACGAAGCAAGATCTAACCAAAATATATGTTTGTGATTGATAATTGAATGAAATGCGAGGCTCGGATAACAAAGTTGGTGATTTTCAAGACTTCGTAGCAAATGTGCTCCGGTTCCTGTTCCGGTCACGGATTTCACGCAACTACATAATGAGTACACAATACAAAGAAATAGGTCTAAATGATGAAATGAATTTTCCGTCTTATACCAAATTTCGTTTGAAAAAGGTATATTAAAAAATCCTGCTAATATGCTTTGATTCAATATCATTCCCCAGGAGGCGTGGTGTCTTCAATATAAGGAACGATCGAAGGTAGCCGGTTGGAACTTTAAGTCAAATGTGATTTAGTGTAGGAGCCACGCGAAGGAAAGATGGATAAAAACATAAGTTGCGATAAAACTGAACATTGCAGGAGGTGTGCCGCTTGAGTAACGTAGTGGATGAGTCGCAGATCTCCAAAGCAGATGCACCTGATTTCGAACTCATAACAGAGCAATTGTGACAAGGAAGTGAAGATTGCCGAATTCTGACGGAATAGTCTACCTGATGATTTTTTCTTTTTATCTCATGCAATGGTTTGCTAATACTATCAATATATATATATATATATATATATATTGTTCGTAGATACATTATATATGCAATTGTATATTAGGTGACACCTACATAGTAACACATTTGTTAAAATGAGATCGGGGGAATGTACGACAGCCAGCATGAACGAAATGTATAACCTCAAGTACACATACGTTTCCTGAAGTCGATACCAACCACTATACTTCCTTGGTTTCCTCTGATTCAGATAATTTGAAATCAATTATTGTTTAATGTGCACAAGTCTGATTAACAGATTTACCTATATTTATTTCCAATAGTCGACACGATTGTTTATTGTCAATTGCCTGTTGGGTTGTGGATGCAAGTGAGTGGGCTTCGATGCATGACTTTGTGCGTTTATGGTTCATCCACCACAGTAAATTATAGGTTATTATTAAAAGCTGCTTTTCCCTAAGTAATACAATGCAAGATTCGCATGCAACAGATATATATATATATATATATATATATATATATATATATTTATATTATGTCCATGCCTTTTTATATTACACAGTATATTTCTAATTAGGAAGAAAGAACATATTAATAACAAAGTGGATAAAGGCCATTTATTTCGTGAATACTAATCATCGCTATACAATCATACATATATATACATTTTGGGTTTTAAATTGATTATGCTAGTGGTAACAAATCTGACTCGCTTTTACTTCTGTTTCTTGTTTTGGCTAGTTGGTAAGTGTGTATGCGTTTGTGTTTGTGTATATATGTTTGCATGGTATATATATATATATATATATATATATATATATATATATATATAATCAGTACGACTAAAAGTTGCAAAATATGGCAAACTCAATCGGTCAAGTAGACCAGATTTGGCTTTACTTTGGATCTCGTCAAATACTTTAAAACAATCCATGCTTGTGCGGTGGTGGTTACAATTTTTAAATCAAGTTTACGAGCTTGAAGTAAACAACAATCCCATTGTATTTAACCACTTGTCGAATTGTTTTTACCACCCGCACGATTATTGACTCTACGTGTGACTGACGGTAGTTTTGCTATGTTGTTCGACGACTGGTTAAATAAAATGGGATTGATGTTTACTTCAAACTGAAAAACATGCCAGGATTTCACGCGATCATAGCTTGAAGCGTGGCACATATACTTCTGAGTCTAAAACATATACTACATAGCTACTCATGTCACACATAACATGTAATTTTCAGCCACATGCCAGCACTTGAATCGGTAAGTTTGTTCCTTAGGTGCAAACCATTTGGTATTTTTAAGATTCCGCGTTCTATACCACATGGGTAAGTTATATTCAATTGAATTTTAAAGGCAGGATTTAAATATATATATATATATATTGCCAGTAAAAATTAACCGTTGCAAACATTGAAAATATAATTTATCAGACAGGCTGTTTACCAACTCGTCAAGTACTTCGCAGAATTTACCGGGACAAGGGTTCGAACTGGGGCGCATGTCCAACTGAGCCAATCATATATCACTATTCCAATCCTGTGGCACACTACACGTAAATTAATTTATAAATGGCTTCAACTACCTTGCGCAATGTTTAGTCTATTCTGATAAGCATATATAATCAAATTCCTGCTAATTCAAAATAATTTCCCTAGGTGAAATATGTTCAAATCCATAAAGAAATATCGGCGTTAAGTAGTTAAATTTTTGGCTGGAAGTGATGCCATATAAGCTCCATCTGAAGTTAGGTAAACCAAAATCCATAATTTGGTATTAAACTGAAAATTACGCGTATTGCGTGACAAGGGTGACGCAATGGCTAAATGTAATTTTCTGAAGTAAATATGCTCCGGTTAGAGCCCCGATCGTTGAAAATTCAGACAGGTACTTGTCTATTAAATTATGCATTAGGTGTTGCGCACCTAGTTACAAATCAGTTCAATTATGACCAGAGGGAAAAACCAACGACACCATGGAGGGCGACCTATCAGTAGGAACCGATATTTCGCCCTTTACCCACATACCTCATCCAAAATATATAGTTGGTATATATATATATATATATATATATATATATATATATATATATATATATAGAGAGAGAGAGAGATGAGCTGGCGCCGAAGTCGCATTGTCGAGACTTTATATGATGTTAGTTTCACTTCGGCAGGTTTACACATTCGTCCTAGAGACTGTGCCATCATATTTTCCTACTTATCTCACCGAAATATATAGTGGGTAAAATGCGCAATACCGGCTCCTACTGATGTGTCGTCGGTAAGCACGAAACGAATGTGCACAAATTATACTTTACATTCATGCTGTCTTTGGTTTATCCTTCTGATCATAATTGAACTAATTTGTTACTAGGTTCGCAACATCTAATAAATACTTGCATATATATTTGTTCTCTGCAACATACAATATCTAAGTACTTGATTAGTTACAAAAAGAATAAAATTGGTAAACCTGATAAATTGTCTTTGCTACCTTGTGCAATGTTTAGTCAACACGAACAACATATAGACAATATTTATAAACGTATTTATTTGTTGTATATTTTTTTTCTGAAATCCAATAAAAACGCATAACAGCTTATCCTATCCCTCTTACATTTGATTACGTTTAACCAACAGTTAACCGCAAAGCTAGGGTTGTGATGATGAATCGATTACTTCCCGGACGTACAGTACATTTGCTTAATTTCCGATGGAGTTGCTTAATGGCTTTGTATGCGATCGTCAGCGACATTTCATACCTTCTATTCAATAAGTAAAGTTTTTAGTTTCAAGTTAACACCAGTCCCATTGTATTTAACCAGACGTTAAACAGCATAGCAAAATTACCGTCGGTTTATTCCTATTGAAAACGTGAGAAATCATGCAATAAATAGGCTTGCTGATATCCATTGCAATGATAATTTTCAAGGTGTGGGGTTGAAGTAATATTATTAAAAAAAGGTTTATGTAGTTTTTAAAGATAGTCTGATAAAATTAACTCACCTTAATTGTCTTACTGTGCTGTCGTGTTTCTTCTGGCTATAATAAATGTTTCAAAGATTTTTTTCGCGCGTCATCGAAATGATTTATCTATCACCTGAACCTTGTCTTACGAGGCAAAAAGTTTACGTACACTGTCCATATTTGTATTCCGTATGGTTCAGATTCGTCTTCCAGGCCCCAATTTCAACGGTATGCTCAGAACGTCGCAAAATTTGGACAATTATTAAGAGGAGTGCTAAATTTCATAGATATTATAACAATTACTGCGTGTTGGCGTGTGTTTTTTTCGGTAAATAATTTAAATAAATGATATTACTTTCACGCGTACATTCGCTAAATTTAAGTTACAGTGACATGATAATAATTAATTAAGTCTAACTTGATAAGCGTAAGTCATGCCTATATGTATTTAATAGTGAAATATTCAGTGGCATATAATTAAATGTACGTGGAATTCCTCTACGCGAACGATGCATTTTAAATATCTTGTCTCCGTTTTAATCAGTGATTTCGTTCGTAAATATTTTATTTAACAAAGATGTATTAAAGCAATTAGTCCGATGTGTGCAAAGGTGATTTGAGATTAGTCACTGTAGTTTCACACAGATGAACGTATAATTATATTTTATTGCATAATTCGCACACATACATAGTGTAGTCTTATCTAGTGACACGTTATTAATTGCTATGATTGCACTTGTATGGGCATAAAAGCGCAGTTGCCAGCATAGACATATCTAAATGATGCAAAACTATCTAGGGAAGAGTCAGATATTGTTATTATATTTATCAGTAGGTATAAATGAAGCCATTTTAACGCAATTAAATTTATTAATTAACAAGAAGCTTTGCTTTATGAGCTAACCTTTGACAATGGGGACCGGAAGACGGCTCTGAAATATGCGGAATCAAAATATGGATAGCGGACGTAAAAGCATTGTATGTCCAAAAAAATATCAGGTAATAACTCAAATGCTATTCTAATAACCATGTATTTGCATAAGTTCAGGCAGGCTCAGGGAGAGATATGATGGTGTACGTTGAATTGGAACATGTTTATGATTTTGATGGTGGCTCTTTTCATCTTTAGAAACGTAGAATTGATTTGATAATTCTGTGTTCAGTTTGGTTGTTCTGGTGTCAAAACAAATTGAAGAGTCCAGTTGCATTTTGTCAAACAGATTTTGTTGAAGTAAAGTTTTTGAAGTTATTGTAGTATACTCGCCAACTTCCGGAATGTCTGAGCCCTCCGTTCGTAGATTTGAATCTTGCTTTCGAAAGTTCAGTGAAACTGTTTGTTGTGCGTCTGCTAGTGCGTCACATTGAAGTTGATGAAAAGCATCGAATGCTTCGCTGTTCTTATTCATTGTTTCAGTAAAATTGTGCGAAGTGTTGCCATTGTTTTCCTTATCGTTGGCAAACAGAACGAACAGGCTATTATCCGAAGGTAAACCATCTGCTCTGCTAGATGAGGATAACGAATTGACTGCACGTTCAGCG
This sequence comes from Eudiplozoon nipponicum, assembly GCA_029291075.1. Lineage (NCBI taxonomy): Eukaryota > Metazoa > Platyhelminthes > Monogenea > Mazocraeidea > Diplozoidae > Eudiplozoon > Eudiplozoon nipponicum. Next base: position 116,893 of record JAQBSW010001289.1, on the reverse strand, counting down.
GAGTCTAATCTACTATTAGTTGAATTCCGTACAAAAGTTGAGGATGCTGATGACATAAATTGAGAAATATCGGAAAAGGAAATCGTTTCGTGCGCATTCAGCTCATCGCCGTTTGTAGTAAATTGTTCATCTGAATGTAATTTAACGTTCAAATTTAAGTATAATTTGACGTCTCTGTCAGGACTGTCACTTTGTAACGGAGAATGAACATTTGATCCGCTATAAAGTCCCGTTGAACTTGCAGGAGAAAAATCTGCACCATCTAACTGGCTCATGTGATGCTGAAGACTACGATCTGGATTAAAAAGTCGATGATATTCCAGGTGTTGTGGAGGATGATGCATATGAGAATTGTGAGGTTGATTAGGTAGATGGTTTGATAGATTTTCTGCATGTTGCGATTGTTCATAGCGCCCGCCGTTGTGTTTGTACAACATCGGTGGAGGGCTTTTAGAGACAACAAAGGAATTGTCAAAACTAGGCGAAATGGATAAAAGTTGAGGAATTTGTGGTAACTGATTTTGAGTTGCTGTGTCAAAGTTTTTAGTCATACTCAACGGCGTAGAATGTGTTACGCTAAATGGACCACCACCACCGACACCTGTTGAGCTGTTTGTTATTATGGAATTGTTGATATTGTTGGCGTAACTCATGCCCGTCAATCCGACAATTTGTCCCTGCCCTTGTTGGTGATCTAGGTGGCCCATTATCAGACCAGCATGATTTAGCGGTAGCATATTCAGCGTATTTGGTGAGGTGTTCTTCGAAATTAAAATGCTAGAAGTACTGTTTATAGTTGTAGTTGGCGAGGGTATCTGAGGAGTTGGCATAAGATGGAACCTGTTATCCGAAGATGTTAACGGCGGCTGGCTAGAGATTTGTGGCAAATTAAGTGCAGAGAACGCTGGCTGTCGCACCCCACCTTGTACTATAGAATTGTTAATTACAGTTGGAGATAAGCCGCCTTCTTGTGAAGAAGGCAATGCTCCAATTGGTGCATGCAAGCCATGTGGAAATCCAGGACCTGTATACATCTGATTTGAATCCATTGGTGATGGCATTGCTTTCTGAGTGTAATTTGAATTTGAATTAGCTGGTGAGAGAAGAGATCCAGCATATTCGTTTGTTGTCGACAGAAAGGAGGTAGAACAACTAGTCGGTGTAGCCGGACGCTTATTGTGAGATAAACTCTTTACAGATTGAACATTTTTTAGCGCAGCTGGATTCATCAAATCGTTGGACGGTGATGTGTCAGAATGAAGTAGGACTGGGCCGACGTTTGTTGCATAAGCCGCATTAGATTCCCCTGACCCGCTCATAATAGCAGCACCACAAGAAGGACTGATTGAAGTAGTTATTCGAGAAACTGGCACATTTTGACCAGCCTTCATTGATGATGGATGAAATGATGTGGCGGCTGCAGCTGCTGCAGCCATGACATTGAAAAATTCCTGTTTGCGTGAGAAGTAAGAGGAATAGATGAGCAAAATAAAGAAAAGTGATTTCCACTTAGGGTTTGCATTCCCATCTTTAAAACACTGACATATATTTATTTATGCATTGGATAAGCGCAGATGTCCGATCAGGAGGATTAACCAACATTTGTATGAATCCGAACAACACGCTTTACCTACCTGCCGACTAATCATCAGAGTCAGACAACACACTCTAATAGTTAAATACTGTTTGTTGCGAAGAACTAATATACATGCAAGTATGTGTTAGGTGTTGCGATCCTAGTAACAAATTAGTTCAGTTGTGACCAGAAGGATAAACCAAAGGCAGCATGAACGGAAAGTATAATCTCATGCACATTCGTTTCGTGCTTAATGGCGACTCATCAGTAGGAGCCGGTATTACGCCCTTTAACCACTACATATTTGGGGGAGGAATGTGGGATAATAGGATGGTACAATCTCCTAGACGAATGTGTAAACCTGCAGTAGAGTAGCTAACATCGTATAGTCCCGACAATGCGACTTCAACGCTAACTCACACTATATAATATATATACCGAGTTTGTAAAGGACACTAACGCTATGACTATTGTGTTAGTAACCGATACCAACGTTATAGTACAAAAAGGTACAAAGTACCAACATGATGTATATCAATGTATGCTATAGTTCACCGAAATTGAGAATTACATCTATTTCTGAACACCTGTTACTTCAGCAAATCCATACGGAATCAGTATATATAGTATATATAGTGAGTTAGCTTTGAAGTCGCACTGTCGATGACTTTATAGGAAGTTAGCTTCACTAGTGCAGGTTTACATACGTCCTATTAACCAACATTCCTCACCCAAATTTATAGTGGGTAAAGGGCGTAATACCGGCTCCTATCGATTAGTCGTCAGTAAATTTGAAACTAATGTGCACGAGGTTATACTTACCGTTCATGCTGTCTTTATTTTATCCTTCTGGTCATATATTAACCAATTTGTTACTAGGTGCGCAACATATAAAACACAATTGCATATATTAGTTCTCCGCCACACACAGTACCAAATTTTTATATATTTAATTTAATGTTGCCATGATTACCGCGAAATGTGATAACTGATATCTATCAAGACCAGAGTGTATTGATTTGCTGGAGTAGCAGGTGATCAGAAATAGTTGTTATTCTCAATTTTGATGAAATATAGCATACATTGAAAATCATCGTGTTGATATCATTTACCGACTCGGCAATCATTGTGTTAGTACCATGTGAATTTTCCGTACTATAATGTTGGTATCTGGATGCTGACACAATAACAATAGTGTTGGTATCATTTAAAGACTCTGGTATATATATATATATATATATATATATATATATATATATAAAAGTGTGAGTTAGCGTTGATGTCGCATCGTCGAACACTTTATGTGATGTTAGCTTCACTATTGCAGGTTTACGCACTCGTCTAGAAGTTTGTACTGTCCTATTTTCCCACATTCTTCACCCAAATGTATAGTAAGAAAAGGGCGTAATACTGACTCCTACTGATGAGTCGCCAGTAAGTACGAAACGAAATTTCACGAGATCAGACTTTCTGTTCATGCTGTCTTTGGTTTATCCTTCTGGTCATATTTGAACTAATTTGTTACTAGGTGCGGAACACCTAATACAAAAAATTCATAGTTATTTAAATTAAGCTTGCGAGCTTGCGATAAAAGTGAATCCAATTATATATATATATATATATATATATATATATATATATATATATATATATACATATCTATATATATATATATATATATATATATATATTTGTATGATCTAAGCATTTTATAATTTAGCAAAAGGTAATTCACTCAGTAGACCAGTTTCATTCTTATTGGGATCTTGTCAACTACTGTTCCGGCTTCGGACGAGGTTCGAACCAGGTGCATTATTCATACTTTGTGATTTTATCCTCTGCTCCATCACACCGCACACCAAACACAATTTTAGCTATATGCCAGCTTATGTTTTAGTCGCTTCTTGCGTGGCGTTTAATGGGGCTTTTGGGAGGTTTTTCAGCATGAAGCTTGTAGGCGATTATAGTTAAACAAAATGATCATGCTAACATTAATATGTCCAATTTAATCAGTATGATTAAGTATTTGACTAGGTGCAACATTTCATATACGATATTTTTCGTTGTCCTTTCGTTGAAATTGAACATTGAAGAAACATTTATGGAATGTGAACTTATTTTGGATAAAAGGTAGATAAGCAAATTTCAAGCGCATTACTTTTGAGACAATTAACTTTTTAAATTTCAACTAGTTTACAAAGTAAAATTTGGCTGTTTTAAATAGTTTGTAAACTTTTTTAAAACAAATGAACTTTTCATTTAGTGAATTTATTTAATATACTCGTGCAAGCATTTTTTTCTTGAGTATATTAACATCAAACTACCGGAGACCGAAAATTAGGCTATGCCACCCATCTAACATGAAAAAATTCGCTTACAATTACGGCTAGTATACTCAGACAACAATCGTATGACTTGTTAATGCTATTTTATCTACCGGATGATTGTCGGAGAAGAATCCAGGATACGCTGGATTCGTCATTAGATCAGCTGCTGCTTCCGTTCCCAATTCTTCTGTGTTCAATCCAGTTGTGACTGCGGTCACAGCGGATGCGGTTGGTACATTTGCATGTCGTAGGCTCCTCATCCTTCGAACTCCGCGAAAGAAAGACCGGCGATTGCCGTTAAGTACGTGTCCACAAAGACCGCCTGCAGCACCAGTTAATCCTGCCATGAAGCCGAGACCCGCAACACCACCCAGTTGACTCAACTGTTTCAATCTACGTTCTTTACTGCGACGATTTTGGAACCACACCTGAAAGCAACAGATGCCAAAACAAGAATATTCTATTGACAATTATCCATAATTTTTTGAACGACTCGGCTATTTCCGATAATTACAATGACCAGTTTGAAGCACAAAATGTTTGTGGCTACATTTAATTGAAGGATTTATCTATACCATATATCTATAATACTCTAGTGAGTTAGCGAGATCTAAACCCTATTAATCTAACCAGACTCTAAACTATCTCTACCAAGTCCGGCAATAATTTACCTTTGATGACTTACCGCGAGTTGCGTTCGCGGGTTGTTGCTTTGCACTATCAGTTTCACAAAAATCCGATTGATCATAATTTCCCAGTACGCATCTCTTTTGTCTTCGATCAGGCTGGGTGCATATTCGTCCCTTTCTTCCGAAGGCTTCAACATCGTTCATTCTAGCCACTGGAAATGCGGTGCTATCCAATCTTTGTTTACTGGCGACGTTTCGGTGCGTTTTTTCCAGCACCATCATCAGGCCACTATACACATCGCAATACTAACAATAGCAGAATTGACCACACTTGCTTAAATAGTTTACCTTTGTTTCACTTAAGTAAACTTGATCGTGGAGGTGTAGAAAACAGCCAAGTGAGAAACCAAGTTATTAAAAGATTTGTTAGGTGAGAAATTAAAAAAAAACCATTTTCAATTTTGAGAGTTTTCTCTTTATGCTATGCTGCCGATTTGCACTTTAGACAATCATGTTAACGCAGTTTATTTTAAATAATCTAACTATTTGGCGTATGTATCAGTCGATAAAAATTTCATGCTTTGCTTTTACACATTCTTGATGTACATGCTGTTCAGTCTAGTTCATATATATATATATATATATATATATATATATATATATATATATATATATATATATATATATATATATATATATATATATGCATATTTATGCATGTATAAGTGCATGAATTTAGTGAAATTTAATTTAAATGTTAAACAGGTTGTCAAAGTACAATTCTCTAAACACCATTTCAGCTTAACTGTTGCTCATTAAACTATCGCATAATCATTGTAACCAAGAGTGCTCCCTTTAGAGGCCAAATTAAATTCATTTCAGACAAAGGCAATATGCAATTAAATATTGTCGAACAGCAGAATTTCTTGATAGCTGATAAGTTTTATTACTAACAGAGGCTGAATTCCAACTGTTTTGTTCCTTGCACATATTTCAGCAGCCGTTGGTGCCTGGTATCCTCAGTTCACTTATCATCACAAGTTTTAAAGTAACTAATTTCTTGATGACTAAGCATGTCTTGCTGACATAGGCGACCGATTTGCAATGGTTTACTTACAAGATTTGGTGCTGCCCAAGTTTCCAGATGGCTTATGATCACATTCAACAATCATTGATTGCGCGAAAGGTGATAACAATTATTTAAATCAAGGTTATGATCTTCATAAAAGACATTTGTCAGTATAAAATAAGTACTTTATAATTCAGCAAAGGCAATTTATCCAGTTCCGTCCTATTATCAACATTTCTCACCCAAATATATAGTGGGTAAAGTGCGTCATACCGGCTCTGACTGACGAGTCGCCAGTAAGCACGAAAAGAATGTGCACGAGAGTTTATGTTCCGCTTATATTGTCCTTAGTTTATTCCTCTGGCCATATTTGAAACAATTTTTTACTAGGTGCGCAACACCTAATACAAAAATCCAGTAGATCAGTTTTGTGCTTATTTGGAATTTTTTATGTAATGTCCAGAATTTGGCTGCAGTGAGACACGAATCAAACATCACCATGTTCGAATCTTTCAGTCTAATAATGCATTAGTAAGGTTTTCGTTAATGGACTGTTAAATGAAGCATAAGAAGCCTATTTTAAGCAGTTTTAAAAAAACCTTAAAAGAGTATATACTAATTGTCGCTGCCGAAAAAAATCATCTAAAGATTACTTTGTTTGCACAACATAGAATAACTACCGTCAGTCGCACGTAAAGACGCGTTTTGACCTTCTATGAAGGCAAACTAACCAGCGAGGATCAAATTAAAATGCATGCATAGAAAAACCAAAATTATATATGCTGCTCTCATCTGTTGCACTCCTGTATATATTTTACTTGACTGAAAATGTCGGAGCTACAATTTTTATGCATTCACAAACCTTAACTTTTAGCATTGGAAGCCACATATATTAATAACACAATTGTGCAATTATTAATAGCGCGGGTAACTGATGATGGTTTTGCTATTTTTTGCATATGGTTACACGAAGCTCATAAACCTGATTTAAATAATAATGCTTTAATTAATTAGATCAATGTTGCGAGCTTCATAGAAGCATCAATCAGATCATATTGTCATATTTAATTATAATTTTATCGGTGTTTATTATTGGCAAAGGTATCAACTGTTGTCCATTCCTGTGTATATCTGATGCCGAAGTACATAGCTGGTGCTTCTGCAGATGATGAAATATTACTACAAAATTTCTCTTCATTTACAAACAACAAGTCTTCAAATTAGCAATCAATGTTTGCGCGGGTGGTGGTAAAAATAATTTAAATCAAGTTTGCGAGCTTGAAGTAATCACCATCCCATTGTATTTAAAAGCTTTTCTTCAACACACTCGTCTTACACTATTTAATCTACGCAAGTGGCTGAACTTGAGTTTTGATGGTTACGTTTTGTAACAACTAATGTTTCTCCGTTGGGCAGTTAAATTGGTAACTGGTATTGCTTCGCAATATAATTTTCTAACGTTTAACGTCAATTTATTTTTCCTAAAACAGAAACATTGATTCTTTTTTGCAAGTACTGTTACAATTTCTGCCTGTGTGAGTCTTCTTAACTGTAGCAATCGAAGAAAAGACATTATGTGTGTGCAAATGTCGGCGTGTGCTTGTTTTCGTTTGTTTGTTTGTTTGCGTGTGTGTTATGCAACTATTGTTTACGTATGAATAAATTCGAGTTGTTCGTTTGGCATTGAAAATTGTAATTTGCATAAACTGCTAACACTTCATTTGACAAATAAATTCGCCTTTGTCATAGCCCTTCGCTGTCCTACTTCAGACTGGCTATTATGGAATAAGTAGTAGTTTTACATTTCCAAGCTCAGTTAAGCTGATGCTGCGTGCGTTGTATCGTTGCCGCCTTTGTTGTTTTGCCGTTGCGGTGTTGTTATTGTTATTGATATTGCTCGTGTTGCTGTAGATGCTTTTACGTTTAGCTCCATTCAAAGTAGCTTAAAGGCCCTCTGATGTTCGGTTTGTTCAAATGGTTTGGTAGGAAATAAGCAGGAACACGGGTCAGCTACACATTAGGTGAGCTAAATTTTGAGCAAACACTGAGACCCCACGCATCACTGTTGGTTTTTTATTAGTGTTATGTGAAGAAAATTACCGTTTAAGTGCTGGTAGGCGAAAAATTACAGTCCTTTGCTTCTCATAAATAAAGTAAATTCATTTTCATCCCAGCGCGCACGAAGGAAACCCCAATATTTGTTCGCGTTGTTGTTTCTATCGTCTTCTAAAATTGGATTTGCTGTATATTTGACATTAATCTGTCGTCTTAAAAGTAATATTACAATTTTTGTAAAATTTTCTACTCTAACTATTAACTTATCAGCATTTATGCACAGATGCAGATTAATACCGCACTAATTGCCAACACGGGTGTTGTTGTTAAAGTTTCCATGAATAAAGCAACGTTCAGCTACACAATTGAATAATCAATTATTGTGCGCGTTGTGATAAATGCTCTCTTAAACAAGGTTGAGAACTTGAGATAAATACAAATTAGATTTCACATCAGCAGTCGTACAACATAGTAAAACTAACGTTAGTCGCACGTACCGACGCGTTCCGACCTCTCATGAGCATCCGTAGAGCACAGCAGAAAATGGAATAACGAGAATCAAACGGCTACGCATGCATAAGGCAGTGAAAATTAGATATACGCCCTCACAACAAGTGGTCTCGCATACATTGTCTTGGCAGAAAATTTTGCCAATGCAATTACTAGGCAGTCACAAATGTATGAGTTTTTAAGGTTTATTTACACTTATTTCAGTTATACAATTTATCAATGATTGCGCGGGTTGATATAAATATTCTCTAAATGAAGCTTGCGTACGTGAAATAAACACTAGGAAAATTGTAATCGGCCAGGCGCTCAAGATAGCACAACTATCGCAGTTACAATTTTTTATGTATCTTTAGTTTACTTACTCATCAGCATACCACGAAAGCCGAATAAATAGGTATGGTGAAATTGATTATATATATATATATATATATATATATATATATATATATATATATATATATATATATATATATTATGTTTATAATGGAAGTCAAAAATACGGTTCTCAACTGTATAAGACCGACAGGCATTCTACATTTATATAATTAAACGTACATTGGTTGCGCGGGTGGTGATAACAATTATTATAATCAAGGTTGCGGTCTTGATATAAACACCTGACCCATTAATTACTTACCTATGTCAGTAAAAACTAAGAATTGTATAGTGTAGATAAGGCAATTCATCCAGTAGACCGGTTTCGTCCTTATTGGGAACTCATCATGTACTGTCCGCGGCAAATTCTGGCCAGTACATAATGAGTTCCCAATAAGGACGAAACTGGTCTACTGGATGAATTGCCTTTTCTACACCCTACAATTCTTAGTTTATACTGACATATGTAAGTTATTAATGAATCAGGTGTTTATATCAAGATCGCAACCTTGATTATAATAAATGCATTCTACATTTCCAGCTGACACTCTAGTCAAATAGTGTATGCGAGGCTACTAGTGGTTGGAGGCGTATTTTTATTTGCAATACACTATATACAAATTGTGGATTAATTCTTGTATTGCTCCAAGTCTCTGCGCGTCCGAACGTTTGACTGCCTGTAATTTATTTGTATTTAGACTGAAATAAAATGAATTAGTTTTTGTCTATATTTCACAAACATCTACATCGTCCAATTTAACATTAATTGTTTGCGCGGGTGGTGGTAAGAATTCTTCAAATCAAGTTTGCGAGCTTGAAGTAAACATCAATCCCATTGTATTTAACCAGTCGTCGAACAACAACTTCAAGCTCGCAAACTTGATTTAAAGAATTCTTACCACCACCCGCGCAAACAATTATTGTTAAATTGTATTGCCTATATATGTATATGTGGCGAAAGCTACAAACACTTTATGTTCGTGACAGCATAGAAATTGTGCAGCCGACATTTCCAGTCAAGTTCAATGTATGCGAGACTGCTAGAGGTGAGAGCCGCATATCTAAATTTGATTTCCATACATATTCAATGCGGTTTGATCCTCGATAGTCAGTTTGCCGTCGTACCCTGATGATGATCATGGAAGGTCGAAACGCGTCAGTGCGTTGCGGCTGGCGGTAGTTTTGTTATGTTGTTCGACGACTGGTTAAATACAATGGGATTGGTGATTATTTCAAGCTCGCAAACTTGATTTAAAGAAATCTACATCGTCCACGCAATTGTCTCTACATTCTGGGATAAATTTAAAATTTTAAACTGCAAGACGTGGAACCGTGTTACTTGATTAATATTATTATAATATTAGTTTCTTTTATTCATTTTCCGTTGGGATAATTTTCTAACGCCCATTCAAATATGTTTTTTTTGTCCTTGGAGTGCGTAGTATTTTGTTAATCCTTGACGAAAGAACAATGTTTTTATGCCTCTGGATTACTGTCAGATTATGAACGCTTGCAGCATAGATTTTTTTTTAAATTTTAGAAATTAATATCGATTTCTGATTTCTTTGTTAGCACAAACCTCGGCAACCAACAAAACCAATAGGAGAAGATTCAAATGAATTTGAGAAATTGCCAGTCATTTACACTTGTTATTCGCTGCTAAGGAATCAAATAGAGATGACTGAAAATTGCTCAAATTTAGTTAACTAGACCTCTTTTTTTCGTTAGGAATTATACTTAATAAGGTATTAATAGCAGTAGGAAATCACAAAGACCTAAAATAGGGGAAAATTAACATCTCATTGCGTAGGACAATCATCTGGACCGCAAACGTCTAGGAATATAAGTCTTTCATTTTATTATTCGAAGTTATGGCCATTCACGGATAAACTGTAACTGCAATAGCAGTAGATATACATATATATATTTATATATATATATATATATGATATATATATATATATATATATATATATATTCGTCCTTGTTTGTGAGTGTTTATGTGGTTTGTGTGTGTCTGTGTGAGATATAAAATTTAGGCAAACATGTGTATATATGATAGTCATCCACTGAGCTTTCGCATTGTCCTTTAAGTTTACTAATCCGTCGTAATCTTAAACTCACGCACGTAATCGCATAACTTGAGAAGTTTCCTTATTCTTTTTGAAGATTTCATGGCGCATATTTATAGGAAGTTCTCTTTTCAACGGGTTTCTGAGTTTCGCTTTTGAATACTATGAACGTAATTAAGAAATGAAGAATACTAACAGACAAAAAAGTTGATATATAGATGCATACACAATCAATCAAAAACAGTTAGCCAAAACCTTGCTCAAATTATTAAATTATTATTATTATTATTATTTTTATTATTATTAGTAATAATAAGAGTAGCAGGGGTAGTAGCAGTAGTATTAATAATAACGCTATTTTAATCCGTAATATTTTTTATTTCTATTAGTTTTTAAAATTTTTATTATTTTATTGTAATTATTATCGATAGAACGAATATTAATTATAAGGGTGATCAAGATATTAGTCTCATTAGGAAAATGCTAATATAGATTTACGTTGGAATGAAATAAGTTATAATGAGCTTGTTGATACTATATTTCTTTAAGTCTAGTTCACCAGCATAAGATAAACATCGATACAATTTTCCATATCCAGTCGTACTTCATAACGAAACTACCGTCATCTACACGTACTGGCGTGCTTCGACCTTTAATGATGAAAATCAGAGTATCTGTCTAGCAGTAATCGACCTGCATTTCACATATTAGTTACGGAAAATAAAATATGTTGCTATCACCTCTAGTAGTACCACGAATAAATTGCACTTGACTGGAAACGTCTGCTGCGCAATGACTATCCAGACACGAGTATAAATTTTGAATTTTTCACCACATGAACATAATTTATGAAATTAAACAATTATTGATTATGCGTTTGGGGTAATTATTTCTTAAATTATGTTTGCGAACTTGAAAAGAAAGTTTAATTTCATTTAAAAATATGGCGAAACTATCGTCAGTTACACGTGTTAGAGCACAAAGAGGTGAGATGCAAGCAGAGTTATGATCTAAAACGCTTAAGAGCAGAATTATTATCCAATAAAGTAATATGCCTCAAGGCAGATAAAGGTGGTGCAACGGTACTTATGAACCGGTCAGATTATGAATTGAAAGTGTATGAACAATTAAATAATTTAGAGGTCTATAATAAAATAAATAAAGATCCATCTGATAAGTTACAAGGACAAGTTAAGACTATAATTAATAGAATGATTGAGTCGAAGGAATTAGAACCAGGACTTGGGAATTCATTAATACAACGTGACACAGTCCCTCCGAGAGTTTATGGTCTAGTGAAGATTCATAAACAGGGGAATCCACTTAGATTAATCGTTAATGTACAAAACTCACCAACGTATAGATTGTCGAAATTTCTATGCAACAGAATTAGAAAATATACTTATTTCTTAGATTATACTTTAAAGAATACATATCATTTTATTGACATTATTAGTAGATATAATTTGAATGATAATGATAGAATGGCTAGCCTGGACGTTGTATCGATGTATACTAATGTCCCGGTACAAGCAGCATTAGAAAGTGTGAAGCGTTGTTTAACAGAGTTCCCAGAGATAATAGAAGGTAGTAAAATGATGTTAAGTAGTATTATGGAAATCTTAAATATTTGTATGTCCTCCACCTACTTTAAGTTCAGAAATGAATTTTATAAACAAGTTAAAGGTGTCCCTATGGGACAACCACTATCAGTCCCGGTTGCTAATATTTTTATGCACTATTTTGAAAAAAATCTGTTGTTAAAATCTCCTCTTAAGCCAAACTTGTATGTAAGATTCCTGGATGATATGTTTATAATTTGGAATCATGGGGATAATGAGTTAAATAAATTCCTCGAATTAGCCAACCAATTAGGTGAATTAAAGTTTACATTGGAAAAAGAGAATAATAATGAATTACCCTTTTTGGATGTGAAAATAAAACGGAATGGTTCCAGATTGGAAAGAGATATTTTTAGAAAAGAGACTTATTCAGGACTACTTCTTAATTTCTTATCAAATCACCCATATGGAATGAAAATAGGCATTCTTAAATCCATGATATTAAGAAGTCTTAGAATAGTGGATAGAGAAAATAGAGATAAGGAAATGAGGTGATTAAAAGAAATATTCAAACTAAATAGCTATCCGTCAAGTATAATAGATAGATTAATAGATGAGATGTTACAGAGATTTAACAATAATATAATAAACAAAGTAAAGAAGGAAACAGAACCGGATAAGCACAAAATTATGGTATTACCTGATTCTAAATTGAGCAGGAAAATTAGAATAATAGCAGCTAAATACAATATTAAAACAGTTTTAAGACAATCGCTTACTATAGACAATAAACTACCTAACCAAAAAGAAAGAGTAGAACCCCTCGAGACATCAGGAGTATATGCGATACCTTGCAAAGAATGTAATCTCAGGTATATAGGCGAAACCATGCGACCTATAAAGGTTCGTAGAGGTGAACATAAGACAGCCTGCAAATATGGACACATCCAAAGATCAGACCTAGCCAGGCATTCGATGGAAACGGGTCATGAAATAGACTGGGAAGGATGTAAACGCATCGCGTTATGCAACCACAACAGATTAACTAGACTAATTAGAGAGTCAATTGAAATAAAATCAGGAAAAGGTGTAATGAGTGTAACATCAGTAGAAAAATCATTGGGCCCAATATTTAATGAAGCATTTTCTATGGTCAGAAAACGTGAGGCTGCGGAACATGAATTAAGTGGGAACCTAAGTAAAAAACCTCGCTTATAGAAAACTGGTTGCGAATGATCTGTACCAATATCAATTTCCTATATACTTATTTTTCTCAATAAAAATGTTCCAAAAGAGGGTATACCGATTTAGCAAGGGTTAGTAGATAGAACATTAGATAAGACACATTGGACTTACATTGTTGCTTATATTTTATATATTTATGTAAGGTAGGAATATCTTAATAAATGAATAATACGTTAGTCCTAGAGAAGATATTCATGGTTAATAGCTACCATGTATCCTTTTAAGAGGAAACCAAAATGTGATAGATAGACGGATATATAGATAGGCCTATCGGTATATTGATAGGTTTATTCTATACACATAATATATATATATACATATATACGGACATTAATCATTTTAGACATTACCACTAAAATTATATATTTATTTAAAATGCTAAATATATATATATATATATATATATATATATATATATATATATATACGGACATTAATCATTTTATACATTGCCATTAAAATTATATATTTATTTAAGACATTTAACTCACACTGTTGCTTATATTTATATATATGTTTTTATACATATTTATATGTATTTTATATATTTATATAAGGTGTGAATAAATAAATATACAATTTGATTAATTGGTAAATAAAAAAACAGTAAGAAAAGAATAAAATAATAATTTGAAATATGCAAACGTATATATATATATATATATATATATATATATATATATATATATATATATATATATATATATATATATATATATATATATATAGGATTAGGGATGTTGGTCTCATACTGTTGCTTATATTCATATATATGTTTTTATACATATTGACATGTATTTTATATATTGATATAAGGTGTGACTAACGTAATAAATAAATATATAATAAGAATAGAAATTATTCATGTTTAATAATTATCAATGGTCCTTTTTCTCGATATATATAAAGGTTTTACGATATTATATTTAGATATATATGTATATAGATATAATGAATTATTTTAGTCATATGAGAAAATATTCTTATGCAATTATTTCTAATAGTTGATTAACTTCGCATTGTGCTTACGATTAGTTTTTTGAAAAACCTCAGTTGTCCAGACTATCTCTATCTTTCTCTCTTTAATCGTTCACCTAAGCGTCGCTATAACATTCACTCTCCATCCATCTACGAAACTTGCTGCTCCATATTTGAACTAATTTGTTGCTAAGTGCGCAATACCTCATACACCATTGTATACATTAGAGTTCCCGGCTTTAAATAAAATACAGTATATGATAGTCAAGGTTTTAGTTTTAGCATTTTTAAATTTTGATTACTGTGACATAGTAGCAAAACAGTTATAACAAATAACAAAAGGTTCGATACTGTCTCTCTCCCCTAAAATATTCTGCATACGAGATGAGATGATGTATAGGTGAGGTAATGATTGGTTACCACATTTGCTTAAATCTGCTATTGTGATCAGTGTTGAAGTTGCTCGAATGATGGAAAAGGAGTAGGCAATCAACCGAAACGTCGCCAGTAATCAAAGATGAGAACCGTATTTCCAGTTGAAGTAAAAATGAGTCAACCCGATCAAAGACAAAATAAAATTGGAAATTGTGAAATATCGGGTCTTTGTGTAACTGCCCGTGTACAGCTATTACCCGCGTAGGCAAAACGCGGCATTGAGAACGTGCCCAAGGATTTCGACCAACCATGATCATCATTAGAACACGGTGGCAAACTGAGTAACGAGGATCATGCCGCAATTCATATTCCGGTTATTGAAAATCAGATGCGTGGCTCTAAACATTAAAGATCTCACAGACATTGTATTTGACTGGAAATGTTGGCTGCACAAATTCTATGCAGTCACGAATAGGAACATATTTGCAGCCTGTGTGTGATAGAGTAGTTTTGCTATGTTGTGCGACTCGAAAGATAGAATGGGACTGTTGTCAATTTCAAGCTCGTAAATTTGATTTAAAGAATTGTTTTCGCCACTACTCGTGCAATCTAAGATTGTTTAATTATATTAACAAAGGTTAAGCTCGTCAAAATGACATTCTGAAACATTATCATTGATTTTTTATACCATTCATGCTAATTTTATTCAGAAAATTAAAATTAAAAATGCTTTGTAAATAATCGTGAAAGTGGTTATATATGTAGAAATAAAAATTAGATTTGCTAAACGAAATAATGCGATATCATTTGAGATTATTATACTTAATATTGACGATGAAAGATACTGTAAAGTTCGCAATGGTCGTGATTGTTATTCAGTTAATGGGAATTATGCTGATGAGAATAAAAATGACGCGAAAACTTGCGACAGAAATGATAATACTGATGATAATTAACGAGTAATGTGTACGACTATATGACGAATTTTATGTTATAATCTCCGTATTTTGGAAAGAGTGTAATAATAATAGACATGATTATGATAATGATTGAGATGGTTTGTGATGATAAAGTTGCAACTAATAATAATGATCTGCCTGATGAAAATTATGAGTATGAAATTAATTTTAGTAAAATTTTCAAATCTGTAGAGGAAACCAATAATAATAATTATTATTATTATAGAAATTGTAATTTTATTTCTTATTAAATCTTTATTTAAAATGTCCATATATATATATATATATATATATAAAAGAATTTGATTGGTTTATTTTCTTATGTAAAACAATAGCATTGATTTACATAGAGATTTTAAAATTCATTTTAAAGTATTAAAATCCCCTAAAATAATAATTATTTGTGCATTTATTACTCTTTTCCAAATTAAAATTTTATTTCCATTTTTCTTACGCTTAAAGTGTTGTCCTTTTTCGGCTTATACAATTTCAAGATTTCACCTTTAGTCTGGAGATTAACCTATAAGGCAGAGGACAATTTCAGTTTAAACCAGTGAAAGGAAAGTTGGTCAGTTTTCTTTTTGATGATAAATATTGCAACGTAAAGCTAAGCTTATAGTTAAACCGAAAACTCAGTCACCTCGACTTAAAACTGAACACAGATATGTTGCATATTGAATGAATGCCATTCTTCGAATGTTTAAATAAATAGTCTACAATTTGATTACTTCAAAAGCCATAAATATTTTTATTTACATCATCATTTTCTTGTGCGGAACAATTGATAGCACTCGTAGGTCGATAAAATCTTGAATCCTTCAAATTTCCAGGTGCTCTTATTCCTAGCCTTGATTTATGTGTGCTCACTTGTCCCTTCAATTTAAAGCCCGCCATCAGCTTCGTGTGTGAAAATGACGTTGGACAAGATTTTAAAACTCTTTTTTTCTCCGAAATTTCGGGACTTCATTTCCTGTCCCATCTTCAGGGTTGAAACCGTACGCACAGGGAAAAATAGCTTGTGGCAAATGTGGTATTCTCCTTCAAGACAGATGTATTTATACTTATTTTAATTCATAAGGTATTTTATTTTGTCTGCCCGATCTTCATACCTATTCTGTTATACTCCAATATATACCCAATCTTATGCATGCCTCCGCCGCACACACTAAACTATATACACATATGTGAACTCTACTATAGTGAAATTTATAGAATAACTATAAGCAAACACATTATGGATTGACATAAACGGATATCCATGATGTCTCTATTTTTCAATTGCTATTTCGGACGCGTGGAAGGATCAACAATTTTAAAAAATTTTAATCTTATTGCAGTAATCCTCAAATTCCCGGTTTACCTAATATAATCCTGTGTGCAATATGTTATAAAGAGAGAAAGAAAGAGGTTATTAAAACTGTTGAAAGAATATAGTATTATTCTATCGTTTGGACAAGACCGAATACGGAGCCTACACTAACGAATTGTATCTCAATGAAATAAACATTAATACTCATATCCTGTATAAATTTATTATTTTTCATTTAAATATCTGTGTCCAAACCATATATATATCAATGTATATAAACAAATTTACATGTAAGCAACAAGATGAGTTCCTAAGAATAAAATTGGTATATAATATATTTGCAAAATTTTAATTTGGTATTTAAATTTACTTATTTGCTTATTTATATATAATTATACAAACATCTTACATATAAATATCCATTTATATATACGTCTACTCGCTATATCTTATGCATATATAGATAAGCATATAGACAACCATGGGTCTCTTTCCTAGATCATTTTTATAAATATCTATATAACCATATATATATATATATATATATATATATATATACGTGTATACACCATATATAATATGAATATCATATAAGCAACAATGTGAGTCCCTCTATGGATAAATTATATTAGTCAAAACACATTTGTTAATATTTAAATATATATATAGTTTTGCATATATATCTATAAGCCAAAAATGGGTTCTATTAACTTCAAGTACATATTATTCATCCCTACATATACACGTTTACACAGAGTACATATTGTGTTTATCTAAATCAACATATAAGCAACCATGTGAGTTCCCCTCATATCTTATATAAGAATCTAAATATTCTTCCACATATAAATAAGCATTTAAGCACACAGGCGAGCTCACTCCACATCTTATATGCATAAATAGAATTATTAATATACATGTCTCTGCAATATATATTTATATATATATATATATATATATATATATATATATATACATACCTATATCTATTTTGATACATGTAAGTTACCAAGGGAGTTTTCTCATATCTTATATAAATCGAGAATGTCTTATATATTTATATATATATATATATATAGAGTATATATATATATATATATATATATATATATATATATTACACAGTATATTTCTAATTAGGAAGAAAAAACACATTAATAACAAAGTGGATAATGGCCATTTATTTCGAGAATAATGAAATTCGCTCTAGAATCTTTTATTCATAAACATTCTGGGTATTAATTTGAATATGTGGGTGGCAACAAATATGACTCGGTTTTCTATTTCTATACATTCTATTATAGAACAGGAAGGAAAACTTACTTTAGAGTACAATATGTGACGAATATATAATTTGGAAAGAGTGAACTGTCAAAATTACTAATTTCTGAATCGAATCACTTATACAATTATAGTAGGAGGTGCAAATATTGTCACAAATAATGTCGAAAGGCGTCCATAACTGTTACTGATGGTAGGATTGTTTGGTTATTCGTCTGCTCAAAATTGGAATTAGTGCTTATTTCTACTTTCCAAACATGATTTTATTAACTGAAATAAAAATTGTAGACGTTAATTTATCCAATTTTTGCGCATACGTTCATTATACGAATTAGGATTTTGATTAAAATGACAGTTTAAAATCCTTAATATTAAAAGAGTTAAGTGGCTGCACGATGCGCAAACAATGAAATATTTTCAGAGAAAACCATTTAATCATTTTTCGAATGGCTATTTCTCACAAATAACTCCTTCAGTCTATTCTCTACTTTATCTAAATATGTATTAGGTATCATGCACATAGGAAAAAATGAGTTTAAATGGTACCAGAAGGGTGTACTAAAATTCGTATAAACAAAAGTTAGGATTAAACGAACATTATTTGCGAAGGCAATGATAAAATTACTTTTATTCAAAGTTGCGATATTGATATGACCAACTGACCCATTATGTACTTACATTTGTCAGTATAAACTACATTTTGTATAGTGCGACTCAGGGTGGCTCAGTAATTAGAGGATTCCGAAGGAGACGTGCCCAGGTTTGAGCCCTGTATGCGGCAAATCTTGGAACGTACGTGATGAGTTCCAAAAAAGAACGACACCGGTCTACTGGATGAATTGCCTTTACTGCACTATATAATACTTAGTTTATACTGACAAATATTTGTAAATAATACATTTGTTTATTATTAAAAATTAAAGGTAAAATTTCTGTACACATGTGTTTCTTAATAAATGGGACTCTGTAGTAAGAACTGGTTCGATGGTAATGAAATGTTGATTTAAACATCATTCCCATTATATACATACATTTGTCAGTATAATCTAAGTATTTTATACTGTAGAATGAGCAAATTATCCAGCAGACCGAGTGCATCCTTATTGGGTATCCTTCACGTACTTGAAGGAATTTCGTTGTTGCGATACTGAATTAATTGAAATTACTTGATCTGCGTTTTGACTAACGCAGCTTTCATTGTTCCAGTAATTTTCTTTTTTCATAATATTTCGATCTACATTGCCGTAGATCTTCATCAGATGCATTTCACGTACTGTCCAGAATTTGCCGCAGACAGGGTTCATAATTTGGCACGCCTGCATCGGAATCCGTTGCTCTAATCAATGATCCACTCTGCTGCATGCTACATAATTGTTTTGCGGCGGAGTGGCTCAGTGATTAGAACACCAGATTGCGACGCAGACGTAACCTAGTTCGAGCTCTGTCCGTGATAAATTCTGTAAAGTACGTGACGATTTCCCAATAAGGACGCAACCGGTCTACTGTTGGTTGCCGCATTCCTCAGCGAAATATATTACATCCGTATAAGAGATTGTACCTTACTATTGTCCTACATTTCTCACCCAAACAGAAATACCAGCTGCTATAGATGAATCACCAGTAAACATGGAACGAATGTACACTCGTGAGTATATTTTCTGTTCATGCTGACTTTGGCTTATCGCTTTGGTCCAATTATACACTATGGCAATTACTGGATAAACTGCCTTTTCTACATTATACACTATATTAGAATTTACTAACAAAGGAGTGTATATAACGAGACTGGATTTTATATCGAGATCGCAACAATATTTGAAATATTTGTTATTAGTTCTCGCGGAACCAATTTTCATTTAATTAAAGAAATCTTCTATAGGAAGGTATACTCGTTCAGTAATAAGGTTGAATTTGTATAAAGATTTGGCAAAGCCAACTAACCGCAAACAATAAACATTGTCTGTAATGGGTACCAGTATGATGGTTTTTGAGATAGACTAAATTTTATCAAAATTGAGATTTACAACAAATAATGAACTTCTGTTACTCCAGCAGATCACTGAAATTTGATAATCATTATATAATTAAACGAACATTGATTGCGCGGTTGGTGATAACAATTATTATAATCAAGGTTGCGGTCTAGATATAAACACCTGACCCATTAATTTCTTACATATGTCAGTATAAACTAAGAATTGTATAGTGTAGAAAAGGCAATTCATCCAGTAGACCGGTTTCGTCCGCGGCAAATTCTGGCCAGTACTTGATGAGTTCCCAATAAGGACGAAACCGGTCTACTGGATGAATTGCCTTTTCTACACTATACAATTCTTAGTTTATGCTGATATATGTAAGTAATTAATGGGTCAGGTGTTTATATCAAGACCGCAACCTTGATTATAATAACTGATAATCATTAGTTTCAATTGAATCTATAATAATTTTCAAGAATCTGAGCTTTAAAAGAACCCACAATAACCTTTCCGTGTGCTAGGATAAAAGGAAATTCTATCTGATACGGGAACAATTTTTTAAAATAATTTCTTATATATCTATAAATGAACATATGTATATATATATTCGAAAAAAAACAAACACAAATATTAACAGAGAGAAATTAAATAAGGAAATCACTAATCTTATGCGTGCATTAGCTACAATCCAGGCTCAATGCTTAAACATGCTGTTTGTGCTGGCATTTAAGGCCACAACTGGAGAACATGCATGCACGAGTTAAATCATATGTTGCGCAATCGCAGACGTGTATTCACAACTTGATTTGAATAAGGCGTTAAGATGCATTGCCCTCTTTGTCCTTGCATACAAAAATAATCTGCCACGACACTGGATAGAATAGTGACTTTAAGATTCAGGGCATAAAACATATTTTGTATCAAGATCGCTGTCATTAATTTATTAAGACTACTGTTCCCAGGAGATTTGGTGCGCAGTTCACGCATGTCTGAAATACGAGTTAATCGTAAAAATCTGACAAGTTTGGCGTTTTCCACAATTAAAAATTTAAAAAAAGATGATGAGATGTTGCGAGAAAGAATAGAGTATGTATCTGATACGATGAATGAGCTCAGGCGTTATGTATGTACGTGATTTCATAAGTATTTTTTTAGTTATTTCGAAGAGGAACCGAGCAAGAATATTGAAGATATTAGTAAATGATAAAAAACCTGTATTTATTGGTGATTTAACACCAACTGGTAATGATTAGCTTCTGCTCAACCTATCAAAGATCCGAGATTATTGAATTAATTGTTCACATAAAAGCGCTGTTTATTGTGATGCTGCATTTAAAATGCTATTTGAACACACGATCATTTAAGAGCCAACAATAACTGCGAATATAAACACCAATCCCATTTTATATATACATTTTTTCAGTATAAAA
Source organism: Eudiplozoon nipponicum (assembly GCA_029291075.1). Taxonomy (NCBI): domain Eukaryota; kingdom Metazoa; phylum Platyhelminthes; class Monogenea; order Mazocraeidea; family Diplozoidae; genus Eudiplozoon; species Eudiplozoon nipponicum. The sequence continues at coordinate 95,165 of JAQBSW010001289.1, read as the reverse complement.
TAAGCATTGTGTAATGTAGAATATGCAATTCCGCCACTACAATCCTTTTGCCGCGAACAGGGCTGAACATGTGTAAGGTTTTCGGTATATATACAATGGAAATAGTGTTAATATCAAGCTCACAAATTTTATTTAAATAATTTTAATCACTGCTCATGCAACCAATGATCGTCTAACTATAGTAAAGTTCAATTCAAAACCACTTTTTAGGTAGCATGGTGTCTGTTGTATAATAAAAGTTTCAGTTGGTTATTTTGAACTTCAGGTCTAAAAGGATGCCATATAAGTCCCACGTTAAGGAAAGACCAACCGAGGTATGTTAGCATATACCTTAAAACTGTATGTAGCGAACGGTAGGTTGGCTTAGTGGCAAAATTCTGTACAAAATGATACTATTTGTTATGGAGGACTAATATATAAACAATTTTGTAGTAATTAGCGCGTGCCTAGTAACATTTCAGTATATACCAGTCAGCATGAACAGAAAGTAAAATTTCGAGTAAAATTGTGTTTTGCGTCTACTAACAACTCATCAGTAAGAGACGGACCTTCGTTCTATACCCACCATATTGTGTCTTCCCACGTTTATTGCCCAAATATAAAGTGAGTATATGGCGCAGTAAAGATTCCTACCGATGAGTTGCAAGTAAGTACAAAAGGAGTGTGTACATGAGAGTATAGACTTCGTTCATGCTGACTTTGGCATGTATATATTTGGAAGAAATTGTTACTAAGTGTGCAACACCTAATACAATTCTGATGAAAATTCCGTTATGTTAATACAATGTACAGGCTCGGCGTCTTGAAAGCCATTGAGTTGGTATCTTTTACTGACTTGGTATACGTAATATACAAAGTAAATTGGCTTTGCAGTCGCATTGTCGAAGACTTAATATGAATTTATCTACGTTATGGCTTGAAAACATATTCGTATAGGAGATTGTAACGTTCACCTATCCACATTACCTGACCGAATATGTAGTGGAAAAAGGATGTTGTACCGGCTTCTACTGAAGAATCGCCAGTTAGCAACAAACTCATATATGCATGATGAATTTGATAGATTCTTCTGGTCCTAATTGAATTTATTTGTTACGAGCTATGCACTGCCTAATAGACGACATCTTAATCACTCATGTACCAAAATCCCGTTTATTGCACATCCTACTACCGCGTACGTATTTTATTTAATTAATACCCCACTCCTCTGAAATGATACTTAGCTGAATTAAGCTGATTTATATGTGCAAAATTAAATAATGCAAACAGCAAAGCAACCAAATATAACCTAATACTTTCCAATGTTATTGGATATAATTTTCCAATTCATAGTATGCAGGATGATTTGGCATGAAACTCCGTGCAATCAATGACTGTTTAACTCTACAGATCTTCTGCAGCATGAATTTTAATTAGCTCTGATGCGTATGCAGTCTGAATTTACATTTAATAAAACAACACAAGGACCAGGCACACTTTACACTGACTACTTTAAAATGAGAATATATATTTTAAATTTATGTGTTTGTATATAATTTAAAAATACCAAACAATGTTGACATGACTACTAAAATTTTGCATATCGACACGAGTCTAAACTTTAATTAAGTCAACTCATGTCACGCTCATAGTCTGCTCGAACTAAGACGTGCGTATGTGTGTTACGACATTGAGTGACACATTGGCAGTACCGTTTAGTCAAAGAACTGAGTCTTTATGCTAACGATTTAACCGTAAGTAACATCATTATTTCATGCTTAAAAGGAGAAGAAAGATGATGCAAACTGTGTGAACTAGTTACCTTCCTATGAGGCAAATCGCCAATAGAATCAAACCGGCCCTCCTGGTACGACACTCACGGTTAATCCACGCTTCTGCTAATTAATTGAACAAGCAATGGCCTATTATCCATTTTTTCAGTATAAACGAAAAATTGCATCAGGTAGCAAAGGCAGCTCATTCAGTATACCGGTTTTAGCCCGTCGGGTTGAGTCACATCCGAGTCAAATTCTGGAATCAAATTCAAGAGTTCCCATTAATGAAGACACCGGGCTAGTGGATGAATTACCTTTGTCACCTGATGCAAAGATTAGTTTATACTTAGAAAATGCATTCAATCAAGATCCTGTCTTTATACTTCAAATGATCTGCTAAATTGCTTTTCTTACCGTCTTAGCCTAATTTACAACTGCCTTCAATTAATAATCTCTATTTAAACCAATTGATTTCGTCTGCGTTTAATGAACTATACAGTACGTATATATCCGAAAACCTCGTCGGTCTAATGGTTGTCTTAAAGTTAATAAAGGGAAGCAGACGTGCCCAAGTTCGAGCCCTGTTCGCGGCAAATTCTGGCCAGTACATGATGAGTTCCCAATTGAACGAAACCGGTCTACTGGATGAATTGCCTTTCCTACACTATACAATTCTTAGTTTATACTGACTTATGTAAATAACTAATGGGTCAGGTGCTTATATCACGGTCGCATCCTTGATTATAACATTTTTTTATCATCGCTCACGTGTTTAATTAAAGAGAAAAGAGTTTGGAAATGGCCAACAATTAAATTACACCGAACTGTTATAGCAACGCCAGTTTAGAAGTTGAATGACAGACATTTGCTTGATTAAACCTGATGCAAGATGATATTGCTTTTCGTGGGACTGGTACATCTCGTAATTATTATTCTAGACTTAAATCTTTCTAAAAAAGAACTAGGTTAGTCATTTTTTTCGAATAGTTTGTACTGTCCGAGAATTTAAGACACATTCTCCAAGCCGGTACAAACAGATTGCTAAACTTCCTACCCAACTTATCATTCATGCTATTAACAGGAAAAAATCTAAAGTGTATCGCATAAAGTCCAAATGCAAAAAAATTTAAACCTATCTTGAGCAGATTAGTAAATACATGTGATAGAAACGTAATAGCGGATAATCGGCTGATCAGCCAAATCGAATAAGAAAGAACATAATTTTTAATACAGGATCATCAAATAACAATTCTTTAAATCAAGTTGGCCAGCTTGGAGTAAGCATCAATCTCATTGTATTTTACCAGTCATCGAACAACATAACAAAACTAACATATGCACTGAAGCTTTTCTACCTTTCATGATCAACACCAGAGTAGGTCGGCAAACTGACCAGCGAGGATCAAACCGTATTGCATATACATGGAAAGCAAAATTTGATATGCGACTCTCACCTTTAGTAAATTCGCATATATGTCGGCCGCACAATTTCTATGCAGTCACGAAAATTAGCTTTCTGAAGCTTTCACCATATATATATGTTTGTAATACAATTATTTTTGAGCCAACCAAAATCCTTAAATCATGTTAATTGTGCGCAATAGTCGTTTCCCGTTTAGAAATCGAATACTGCGTGCGATAAAATACGGGGTGAACAATTCAAAGAACAACACTCTAAGCTACCTCGATAAGGCCAATGAAATACCGTCTGATCAATTAACTTGATACAAAAGAAGGCAGTATGTCTCAAAATGTCGAGTTACGCGAAATGAGTTAAAGATCCATTTGGATTGTGGTATTTACAAATCAACAAGTATTAGTTTGTTCTTAAGATTTGTGATGAAGTGTGTACCGAGGAATGATGCCAAGAAAATTAACCAAAATATTTCGTAAAAAGGTAGCAACTAGGAAAAATCATATGTGAGCCACACAGACATTAGTACATGATAAAATATTATGCTGTAACTTTACCTGAATCACTCTCATTGAAAGCCCAGTCTCCTGAGCAAGCTGTTCCCTGATGTGACGGGTTGGTTTTGGGGTGGCATTAAATGCTGCCTTCAAAGTGTCTAGCTGCTTCGCCTTAATAGTTGTTCGTGGTCCTCGACGTTTCGTACTTCCACCACCAGAGTTTCCATGATGACTATGATGATGATGGTGATGATGAGAATGACTTTGTTGCTGCTGTTGATTATGATGATGGTTATTGGTGCTATTATTCAGCTGCGAGTGAATATTGTCACGCCCACCCTCAACGTCACTACCAACTGAAGAAGACAATACTCCGGCAGCACCAATTTCGTTTAATCTTGTCGTCCCAGAACTACCTGCAATGCTTCCTTCGGAATCGGAATAGTTAATATTTTGTGTGGAGTCCGCAGCACTATTTGACATAAGTCTGATTGTTTCCCCTTCCAAATTAGGGTGAGAAAGATTTTGCGGCAAAGAATGTTGATCGTCTCTGAAGATGGAACCGGAATCATTTTCAGTGTTAATTCTGCGTGTGCTGGACGAGGATAATCCTGTGTCGCTAGAAGAAAAACTCGTCCGACTTAAATCTCTATCACTGCTAAGCCGGCGAGTACCGAACATTCTTCCGATCGGACTTTCGTCTTTCAACAAATCTCTGTTGTACTAATTTCATTATATTTAACAAAATAAACCAAAAACGTTTATCATTAGGATGAAAAGTCGTTATAAAGTTAATTTGGCTTCGAAATTTCAAAATTGACCGTTTCTGTGTAAACTAATGGCATGCATCAATAAGTCCATGTAAAATGGTCAATTAGTACAAATTCTCCTGCAGAATGGAAGCACGATATCAAAAAACGTTAAAAACAATTTTGATTTAATCTGTTTCCATACACTACTTACTACTACTTACTTTACTGCGGCTGACTCCTTTTAGAGGATAAGCCGGCTCCATTTCATGGAGTTTCTTGGGAATTTGGTACACTGTCAAAATATCATCAATAAATCGTTAAAATTGGCAGATTTTCTTTCGCGTAATTTGAAATTTAACCCAATTACACAAATCCAATTTTGGTGACCTTTCTTTAATCATGGTCTCAAGCAGACAAACGTCGACCACAAAATGAACAAAATTCAAACACAGTTATAAAGTCATTACTAACAAATTTAATTTTTAATACACGCTTCCTATTCCAACAGAAGTTGCATCACACACGCACTCAAAATTCTTCTCGATATATATCGATCGATATTTCGATCGACAAATTGGCCGTATTTTTCAAAATCCGTGCTTCTTTTTTTCAACCACACTTTAAGTACTACACCACCAAGTCGTATCAGTTGTGAAGAACTATCATACGTGCATAGTTCTATTATACATGATAAACCTCGTTAAATATTAGTTAGTTTAGGTTTATAAAGATGTGCACAGGTGAGCATTAATAAAAGGCGTAATAGAATGTAAAATAGCATTTCGTGCTTACTGGTAACTCCTAAATGGGAGCCTACACTGCGCCCCAAATTTCTGATATATTATTTCAAGTAATGTAGTTTTGACATTGTAACAGGTGCCAATAATCTATTTTATTCCACAAATCATAACGTGGAAAACCTTCTTTTGTTTAGAATTACACTAGCACAGCGAATGAGGTTATTGTAAGTTGATTCTATTAAAGCATTAATGTTGCTACTTATAGGAGATTGAATGGTTGATCTGTTTTAACGATACCTGACAAAATGTATGGATGATTTTAGACATAATACCGATTCCTGTCGATTTGACGCCACTAAGCGTTATACCCAATGACTTTATACATTTAAATCATAAAGAACCAAGAGAGTAAATCAATGTCAGCATAAATATTTATTTCTATTCTTTAAATCAAGTTTGCGTGCTTGAAGTAAACACCAATCCCATTGTATTTAACCAGTCATCGAACAACATAACAAAACTACCGCCAGCTGCAACGCACTGACGCGTTTCGACCTTCCATGATCATCATCAGAGTACGACGGCAAACTAACTATCGAGTATCAAACCGCATTGAATATATATGGAAATCAAATGTAGCGCTTACGTTTCTGTACATGTTTGACAGGTTAAAAAGTAGGGGTTGCTAAAAAAATTTTATGTTAGCACATTTTTTTGTATATTTGTATGATCTAGTACGTATGCTGTAAATTGCACCATCTTTAGGCTATTAGATAGTGGCCATTACGTTGGAAAGAAATTCAACAATTGGCTATCAAAACTTAGTGGATAAACAAATTTACATTTATACGCCATGTCAGTTTGTTGTCGTTGTTACTGGATGAGTTAAAATACGAAGCGCGGATTGTGACTAAGACGATTGGCAAGGTAGATTAAAATGTCACAAAAGAAATATAATGGAAAAATTATTTTGGTAAATTTAAGCAGTATTTTTCGACGCAAAGTAATTCATTTTTAAAAATTTTAAAAAGGTTAAATTACAACGAATATGGCCCGTCTTTATGTTACGACATACCCAACGCATACATCCGTAAATCTTAGATTCTCGTAATTATGATTTTATGAATGTCATCATTTACTTTTTTACAATACTTGTAGATGCAGGAATTTACTTGTAATAGCTAATATTGATTAGACTTGATGCACATTTGCGTCACTATTGTAAAGTTATGCAATTATGTATTAGGTGTTGCGCAACTAGTAACAAATTAGTTCAAATATGACCAGATAGATAAAAGAGTACAGCATAAACTGAGAGTATAATCTCATGTAAAAATTCGTTTCGTGCTTACTGGTGACTCATCAGTAGGAGCCGGTATTACGCCCTTTACCAACTATATATTTCGGTGAGGAATGTGGGAAAATTGGATAGTACAATCTTCTTTACGAAAGTGTAGACCTGCAGTAGTGAAGCTAACTTCATATAAAGTCTTCAAGAATGCGACTTCAGAACCATCTCACTACATATAATATATACTGATTTTGTAAAGGGTACCGTAGCTTTGGTTGCTATCAGTACCTGATACAATGGATTTCAATGTATGCTAAAGTTCAACAAAGTTGAGAATAACAACTACTTCTTAACACCCGTTACTCCAGCAAATCCACACACTCTGGCGTTGATCGATATCATCTATAAATTTTCGTAGTAATCATGACATCTATTAATTAAATATAAAACAGGTAAATATTTATTGTTCAAGAGAACTATAATATATATGTAATTTGTATTAGGTGTTTGGCACATATCAACAAATTAGTTCATATATGACCAAAAGGATAAACCAAAGTCAGTATGATCGGGAGGTATATTCGCATGTGCACATTTGTTTCGTGCTTACTGGCTACTCCTCAGTGGGATCCGGTATTATACCCTTTATCCACTATATATTTCGGTGAGGAATGTTGAACAATTGGTCGGCACACAACATCTAGTACATGATTGCATATGTATTAGTTTTCCGCAAAAAAAAACAGTATCTAATTGTAAATGTAATAAAAATTAACAAATAAACGGCAATATAATTGCCGTCTTAAATATACTACTTATCATAGCATGCTTTCCAAATACATCACGCATACACATATAAAAAATTATAAAAGCACTACCTCTTTCTTTTTTTTACACCTTGAGAGAAAATCTTTGGGTGTATCGTCTTCAAATAAATCGCCATACTCGTCATCAAGTTCGTCCTCATCATCTACGTCTTCCGCGTCCTCCTCGTCAATGTAATCTTCTACAGTTCCATCGTCTTCTGGATCAGCATCTTCGTCATCATCTTCGACATCTCCTTGAATTCCTTCCAAGAAGAGCATATCATCATCAAACGTGTCAGGATCTAGCTCGTCAACTGAAATAAATTTTCTTGATTTTTGGCTACTCACTCTAGTGGCAGGTGACGACGGATTTGATACTGAATTAAACTGTTCACTCATCGGTGAAACAGATTCACGCGGTTTAATATCTGCAGGTTTACATCTTTCCTTTAAAAATCTTTTTATCTCATTATTTGGTGATTTTACCGCCAAAAATGTGTCCTTTGGTGGGTATACTTCAGTAAATATATCATTTGCCTTATTCGCCAAACAAGCTTCTCCATTCTCAGAACTGAGATGATGGCCTAGATTTTTTGCTACTCCGTCACTGCATACATCTTCATGTTTTATTACCGGAATTGTTTCTTTTGTGTCCGAGTCAAAACTTTTTTCCTTGTATGATCGGAGCTTATGTTTGCTTTTATTGTCGGTAGATCTATAAATGATGCATATTTAAGCATAAGGGTAATATTTAAAAAAAGATTATTAAATTGACGGTTATATATCACAATTTCAGGCACTGCTTTTGAGAATTCGGTACCAGCATTCCAATATCGCACAGTAACGAAACCAAATTCAACATGCTCGATATCAAATAATTAACTATTATCTCTTTACCAAACAATTTTACTTCTCATTGCATTAATTTAATTTATAAATTCTCTCTCTCTGTTAACGTAACTGTTTGCAGCAAATCTTGAATTAAAGCAAGTGTTAAAATTATCCCCCAATATAAATTTTTTAAATACGTTAAAATTATAAATTGCACATTCCTGCATCTCTTTTTTCTTCTTATTTTTGTAAAAAGTGATAAATAGCATTAATAGATGTAAAACAAATTGCAAAACAGGTTGTATAAACGACGAATCTGACAAAATAGATTTTCTCATAGATGTGATATGGTGTTTTCATTACCTTCTTAAAAGCCTGTATTCAAGCTCAACCTAGAAAAGTATTTGAAATTAAAAGGCTTACTGCGTTTCGTTAGCAGAGTGATAAACAACTTAGCTGTTATATTACAGTTAAATACTGTTTGTTGCGAAGAACTAATATATATGCAAGTATGTATTAGGTTTTGCGAACCTAGTAACAAATTAGTTCAGTTGTGACCAGAAGTATAAACCAAAGGCAGCATGAACGGAAAGTATAATCTCATGCACATTCGTTTCGTGCTTACTGGTTTATCCTTCTGGTCACAACTGAACTAATTTGTTACTAGGTTCGCAAAACCTAATACATACTTGCATAACTTAGCTGTTAACCACACGTTTCCTTGGTTCGAGCTACATTGATTGTCCTGACAACTAAACAACAATTGATTCCGCTGGTGGTAATAGCAATTCTTCAAGTTTGCGAACCTGGAGTAAATACCAATCACGATGTCTTAAATCATTCAGATTTCCGTAGTGCTCTAATATACATATATACATACACACATATAGATATGTATATATATGGTAAAAGCTGCGAAAACGTTAATGTTTGTGACTGCATAGAAATTATGCAGCCGAAGTTTCTAATGAAGTACAATGTATGCGAGACTACTACTACTACATTTCTAATACTACTTTCCATAAATATTCATTGCGGTTTGATCATCGATATTCAGTTAACCGCCGTATTCTGATGATGATCAAAGAAGGTAGAAACGCGTCAGTGCGTGTAACTGATTGCTAACTTTGCTATGATGTTCGACGACTGGTTAAATACAATGGAGTGATGTTTACTTCAAGCCTGCAAACTTAATTTAAAGGATTGTTACAAAAATCCGCGCAGTAAATAATTTTTGAATCGTATTACCTATTAAACTATGATAAGTTAAGAGATGCTGAAAAATTTAACCCCAGCAAAGCAAATAAATAATTAAACGAACATTGGTTGCGCGAGCGGTGATAACAATTTCTATAATCAAGGTTGCGAACTTGATATAAACACCTGACCCAAATATATGTCCTTAATGATTCAGGTGTTTATATCCAGAGTGCAACCTTGATCCAAATACATTAGCCGCCTACTCAGATCATTTTTTATGCACGAAGCTCACTATTTAAGCAAATCAGGAAGCATTATGTGTGCCAAATTGGAACTTCATACTAATTCAATGAGAAATATACCAATTTAGGGTTTCTACAAAACAGCTTCCCGTCATGAGAATTTAAAAATAGATATCGTGTCATTGGAACACAAGGATTGAGCTATAGGTACGATAAAACTCAATATTTTGACGTGAGCTACCTCAACGTTAATATGTTCATACATTTTATTCCGTATACTCCGACTGCAGACATTTTATTTATCTGCTGAATCTAATTCTAACAGTATATTATTTTCGGACAGCATTTGTACAATTTACCTAATTATCGGATTGCGATCCGATTTATTTGCATCCACTGTCTTCCAGGAAGACAGTGGATGCAAACAAATCGGATCGCAACCCGATAATCAGGTAAATGATCTATTCCCTGTCGCGCAACATATTTCTTTTAAAGTATTAGTACAATCCCTACCAAATACCTTAGGATCTCATTCTAGGAAAATGCTTAACTAAAAGCGAGATATTAAGCTCGTGGATGAGCAAAATCTAGATTACAGCTGATTCAACTTTGTTTTCGTTGTTGGTCTACAACTTGCAGTATTGTTGAAAGGAGCTCGAAATTTAAAAAATACAATCTCCGATTCGATCGAAATATCAATAAATACATATCAAGAAGAACTTTGCATGACTATCTGATACATCTTCCGTCGAAAATGGAAGAGTCATTTAGCAATTTCTATTCATTATTTCTTGCATTGTACGCTAGCTCCTCTGAAAGTGTAAAAACATCCTTATTTTAATTTTGAGACAAATTGAAATCTTAAACAATCATTCATTGCATGAGGGGTGATAAAAATTATTTAAATTAAGTTTGCGATTCTAATTTAAATACCAATCCAACTGCATATAACTACTCGCCCAAAATAGCAAATCTACCGTCGGTAACACGGTCTTACGCGTTTCGACTTCCATTTTCATGATCAGTGCATAATTTTTTTTAGATTTATTAATTTTATTTTGAGAATGCTAATAGTGTTTAAGCATATATAATGTCTAAGTGATTTACATAGTTTATTCGTCTGTAGAGGGAATATTCAATAACCAACAGATTAGGCAATTCGCAAAATTAGTCTTCATTTTATTTGAAATATTTTATAGGACTAAATATTTTATTCGGGAAAACAAATTTCGAAATAGATTGTCATTTTGGACCGTATTTTATAAAAAAAGTACTTTGAGCAAATCTTAGGCTCTAGATAGCTAAAAATAGCTAAATAAAAGAAAGCCATCAAGTCTTTATAATTTGACAAGTGTAATGCACAATTGCTGATAATTCTATTTTAAAACCGTTGACGAGACTTACACTTGTGTACAATTCAAGTCGGTAGTTGGCTTGAAAATTGCCTGACTATACATTTGAGATCCATACGAATGTTTTATCTCATTACAGATCACATTTTCAGATGCTGATTCTTCATTAAATGTGTTATTGTGGTCTTCTTTCTCACAAGTTTGAATTGAGTTATGGAATGGCAACTGCTTTTTATCACTCTCTGTCTGTTCAAATGAGTTGGTGACCTCACAACAAACATTTTCCGGTTTAAGATCAAATTCAGCTGAATACGTTGCACATGTTTTTGAAATTAATTTATTTGTAGGTTGAAATATTTCTGCGGAGATATAGGGCTCCTGACCACGAAATGTTGGCAGGCCCTTCTCTGAAAAACATTTCATTTCCTGATGCATTATCGATGACGTCAACACCGGCTGATTAGATGACATGCATACATTGATTTCACAAGATGCACTCTTACCACCTACAAGAAGGCACGTGAAAAATTAAATTAGTACAAAATTTGAAGGTAATATCGTATCATGAAAGTATGTATTAGTTGTTGCGAACCTAGTAACAATTTAGTTCAGTTGTGACCAGAAGGATAAACCAAAGGCAGCATAAACAGAAAGCATAATCTCATGCACATTCGTTTCGTGCTTACTGGCGACTCATCAGTAGGAGCCGGTATTACGCCCTTTAACCACTATATATTTGGTAGAAGAATGTGGAATAATAGGACGGTACAATCTCCTAAATAATAGGACGGTACAATCTCCTAACTGTATTATCATATCATGTTTCAGAATGTTTTGACCATATAAAAGACGAAGCATTTATGAATTGGAATTTCGTTCACAAAAAATAGCTGCTTTGGTAATTTTAAATGTGTTCTAGTGGCTAATTTTTTTAACAAAAGTATGCATGAGAAAAGTCAAGTTTAATTTTTTGCACTCAAGGACAGGCTATAAGGTTTTTCAGGATTAGCATATGTTCCGAATGGCTGGCATTCAAAATCACGGTTTTTCTACTATTTACCTGCTTAGTACATATAATGCTTATTAAGTCAGCTGTGAATTTAAATTACTAAAGGTTTAAGGCAAGGTTGACTCTATAGCTGTTTTAATAAATTTACAAGTAGTAGATTTCAGCGTCTAAATGTCCTAAATATCCCGATCGAACATATAATGATCTATAGATGTATTTCTAGCTCATTCTGCTGCGTTGACAGTAAGCTCGAGACGCATGTGTACATGAGATTTGATCGATTGTTCATACTGATTTCGGAAAATCCTTCTTGTTCTATTTAACACGAATCGTTTCATAGTACGCCATACCTATTAAATAATTTAATATATGCTAGTTCACCGCACCCAAGAGTTTTTAAGTCTAAAATGTGTTGAAACTATACATTTATTTTGAATCAATTCATTTGGAATGAAAAATAAATTAAAAGGTGTAAACCTTTTAAAATGGCCGAGGAAAAGTGGGCTAATACAAGTTCGCAAACAGGTTCACTTTAGTCATTGGTATTGCTCAATGCCATTCATACTATGCAGATTTAGTGGAATAACAATTCATTAATTAAATGAACAACGGTTGCGCGGCGGCAATATCAACAAATTCCTATCAAAGTTGCGATTTTGATATAAACACCAGACCTATTAATACATAATTTTTTCAGTATAATCTAAGTACTGTATAATGTAGATGAGGCAATTCATCCAGCGGGCAAATTTTGCTCTTATTCGGAGCTCATCACTTCTTGTCTTGAATTTGCCGCTGACAGGGCTCTATCCTGGGCACATCGGCCTCGGAATCTGTTGCTCTGACCACTGAGCAACCCTACCGAACGCTACATAATATTTTCACTTATATACTTACTAATGATTCTTGGTTATCCTTTCCTTACGATGGTACCTATATCGCATCTTAATTCAGTAAGAGTGAAATTATGGATGAGGATTTAATTTTGACTGCGACAGGACTCATAAAACAAAGCTCATAACAAAGGAAAGCATTTCGTGAACAGAACTCGAACGGTTACCTCGGAAAGTCAAATAATTTAAAACAATTTTTAACAAACTATTCATTTTTCATCTGATTGTTTCAATTAAACCAACGTTGATTTATTTCGTGATGATAACAGTTATTTGAGCTTACATTGCGTGTCTAGAAAATTGTAATCCATATATATATATATATATAGTATATATATATATATATATATATATATATATATAACGAGCATTGTACAAGTTAGCAGGGGAAATTCATAAAGTAGACTGGTTTCTTTTTAAATAAGCAGAGTGGCACAGTGGATGGAGTCCCAGACACCGGAGCAAATGTGCCGCGGTTTGTGTACAGTTTACGGCAAAATTCAGGACAGTACTGGACGAGTTTACAATAAGGGCGAAACCAGTCTACCCGATGAACTGCCTTTGCTACCTTATACAATGCTAAGTTTATACTGATAAAAAATGGATATATATTTGGATTGGTATTTATCGTGATTTGACAAACTTGATTTAAATAATTGTTCTCCGACTAGTCTCATAAAGTAGGCTTATTTTGTAAGCAATTTAACATTACGTTACCCTCAGGAAATTGCAACATGTGTAAGATATACTATCAATAAAACAATAATATACTTTTGGTTGATAAAAGCTAACATTTTTGCGTGTATATAGAAGGTATTGCTTATATAACAATACCAGGCTGAAAAATGTAAAATCTTTTACTATCATGCAGGTTTTGATCTTGATATAAACACCTGATCCTTTATATTTGTCTGGTTCGAAATCTGAAGCTCAGGTTCGAGCACTTTCCACGGAAAATTCTGGACAGTACGTGATGTGTTCCAAATAAAGGCGAAACCTATGTACTGAATGAACTGCGGTTTCAACACTATACAATTTTTAGCTTATACTGACAAAAGTATTTTCATAAAGGGTCAGGTATTTATATCGAAATCGCAACCTTGATTAGAGTAATTGTTATCACCACCCGCGTAACCAATGTTCGTTGAATGTAAAATCTTACTGACTCATGTTACATACTTCCTTACTGTTCATCTGTATGAGTTGGCAATCCTTTCCAATACACCATATTTTGTCAAGTGATACTGGAGTAATAGACTGTGCAATTTTTAGCACTGATTCACTTGATCGGTGTTTGTCTCCTGAAAACTCCATATTACCTTAATCACGGCCAATTTTTAAGTTCACCATTTTGCGCAAAATTGTTAACTAAGTATTGACTGCTTTACTTATAACAATTAAAGCAGTTTCTAATTGGTATCCATTGACCTGAATACATTTGGTATTAAAACGCAACACGTATTTCTAATTGAAATGAGAAAGCACAGTTAAATAAGTACAAATAAAACTGAATGTTTTAAAGTGACGTTGGAGATATAGAAAATCTTTTATAGTTTCTGTATTGCCATGCGGATGAATTCATATATATATATATATATATATATATATATATATATATATATATATATATATATATATATATATATATATATATTAATTTGTGTGTGTGTGCTTCTTGCATTTCTACTGCACAAATTATTGTCAAGTTAAAGGTACTGAATTCAAATTTATAGACTAGAGACTAATAAATTATTTACGAGTTCATGCAAGTGGCGTTTTCATGTAAACAACGAATAATTTATTTTCTTGAACGTGTTTATGATCCGAAATTTGAAAGAATAATGCGGGCTACTGCGCCGCTCCTTATTAATTATATCTTTAACTTGAGCATAGTAAGACATTGTAAAGTTACAAGTGCTTCGAACAAGATGACAAATTAAAGGCACCTTTAAATTAAAATGGTAACTTGCGCATTCATATTACGAAATGTTTGTACTCGTCTTGAATGGCCTAGTAACTTAGTTGCTAAGTTAGGAACATATGTTAGACATCAAATTTTATACTTAAAATGAGGTACACTATTGTAGATGTCTGGGTTTTACCAAAACTTTCTGCAAAATGTAATATTATAGCTATTAACCTGATTGTAGTTGAATCATGGCCAGTCAGAAAGCATACGAAGTAAACTATAAATGTACTCTTTAGTGGTTAAATGAATCATGGTAGAAGCGAACAACTTATTCAACGTCGGACTTGATCTTCAGTAAGCAGTTTCGAATTCAAATGATATTGGCATCCACGATTGATCGTTCATACGTTCTCTGTAGTATCTTATCAACAAACAAAGAATACGCGAGTTATTGTTTAAACTAAGTTTGCGAGCAAGAAATAACCACCAAACTCGTTTTAACTAGTAAGAAAATGCGGCAAGATGGCTAAGTGGCTAGAGCCAAAGAATCCAAAGCAAATGTGCTTATGTTGGAGCCCTGTTCGCAGAATTTTCTGCACAGGACGTGATGAGTTCTCAAAAAAGACTAAACCTGTCAACTAGATGAATTGCCTTTTCTACATTATACAAAACTTAGATTATACTGAAAAAATATAATTTGATTGGTGTTTGTATCGAGCTCGAAATCTTGGTCTAAATAATAAGTAGGCCTAGCGTAAGTAACAATTCCTGACGCATTTCTATCGTTTGTAAGTGATCACCATACAAAAGGGAAAACTGCGTTATAAAGAATGAAATAAAACAGGTAAGCTCCTTTCAACACTGGGAATTTTGTATTTATTAGCAAAATTTGTGAACGCGGCAGAACAAAATGTGTGATGCCGACTGATCAGGATTATACAATTTATGCCAGATTAAAAATGGCGAAAGCCGCATTAAAATTTTGTTTAAGATTTAATGCCAGTAATTCACTTTTTACATAGGAATATAATGATGAACAAAAACGCGTCATTGAGTATAACTAAGCTCTATTTTGCTGTTTCGCATCTGCATATAAATGGAATAAATGTTTTCTTCAAGCGTGTAGTCATAGATCATACTTCTACGGAAAACTCTGGCAAAGACTCAATGAGTTTCCAATATGGACAACACTTTTCGTCATGAATTGCCTTTTCTACATTATGCAGAGTTTGGTTTATATGGAAGATATAAATAAATTTATTTATTTATTTTATATAAATATTTATTTGAAAAAAATTATTTAGTTATTTATTTTAAAAATATCTTCTTACCTTATATGTGTGTGAGTTTTTTACATCCGTAAATACAATGCAACGCTAGTGTAGAGATTGGAATTAAATATTAATCTATTTCAAATTTGTATTATTTAAATAATTCTATTTCCTTAATGCAAATCTAGCTTATGATAATTCGTCGACCCATCAAGTCAATTTTGACATCAAAAACACCTCTACCAAGCATTCAATCATGAATTTTTGAGTATAATTATATGAGATATATAATAAAAGCGTATTAGATGCAAACAATTATCTCGATGTTTATCTAAATTAAGGTTGCGAATTTTGTATAATCACCAATTCCATTATATGAAAACATTTGTCCGCCTAAACTAAGCATAGTATAATGAAGACTGGGTAATTTATCCAGTAGACAGCTTTCGTTCTAATTCGAAACTCTCCAAGTACGGTCCAGAATTTGCCGTGGAAAGGGCTCGAACCTGGACACGTCTGCTACTGAATCTGTTGCTCGGACCATTTTCCACCCTGCCTCATACTACACACACTTATAAGATATATATACTAAATATTGTTTCATGGTTAGCATTTCCTTGTAAGTGGAGTGTATATAACATCACTTTACACTTAAAGATCCAACTGACCTCCATAAATCTGTCATTACAGAACAGGCAATACACTACCAGCGGAAGTGGTACTGACATGCACATTTATGTAACTAAACAAACATTGGTTGCGTGGACGGTGTTAACATTTATTTATTTAAATCAAGGTCGCGATCTTGATATAAACATCAGTACTATTATTTGCAAACTATTGTCAGTATAAATTAAGCCTTATTGGTAATACTTCACGTATTGCCCAGTATTTGCAGGGGACAGTGCTGAAACCTGGACGTGTCTACTCTAGAAACTGTTGCTCCAGCGAGGATCAACTGCAGTATATATATATATATATATATATATATATATATATATATATATATATATATATTGAAAGAAAATTAGATATGTGGTGCCTACCTATAGTGGTCTCTGCATACTGTACTGACTGTCGCCAAACCGATGTACTCTGATGATGATCATGGAAGTTTGAAACGGGTCTGGAATTGTGACTAACGATAGTTTGGCAATGTTGTTCGACTTGTGAAGCACAAGTGGATTTTTTATTTCAAGCTAGAAAACTTGGTCTAAATAACATATGTTTATGTTAGCCAGGAAATGCATAGCTTAAGTAACCAGTAACTGTTTTCTTTGTATATTCGTAGATAAATTTTCAAGCTGTATACAAGTGCAATCTTTGGAAATAATTCAATAAATACTCCATTTTCCTAATTTATTCTTATGTATTAGCTTATTTGATCTTGTTGAGACTTCTTCATACCAAATAATAACATATTTTATATCCACCTAATATTTTTCGTACTCTGCAAACTGGCGCGACAATTTTTTATTACCATGGTCAGGCATTTGTTCATGGTCTAGACATGTTTAGCGACAACATATATTGGGAGTTATTATTTTAATGAAAGAAAAGTTATTCGCTAAATCATTTTGTCAGGATATGAAGTACCTATTCGATTTATCTAAGCAAAGTGTAGAAGAATTAAATTTAGGCAGTTCTTCACTGTGTGGACTTTTGAAATTAGGATCATGACATGGGTTATAAATTTATAGATAT
>JAQBSW010001289.1:0-72500 GCA_029291075.1 Eudiplozoon nipponicum | reverse complement strand
CATTAGACCAGTTTCGTACTTATTTGAAATTCTTTAAGTAATTATTTGATTTTTATGCAGATTCGTTTTATATATTACTAATTAATTTATTAATTTAAATATCTTAAATAATTTAATTTTTTATGTAATTATTTAAATACATTTTATGCATAAAGAAAACAATGCATAAGATGGCAAATGAATTCAGAATTACCGCGGCTAGGCTATGAACCAGAGATCGTTTGGCTCTGATTTATGCACCCCTACTTTCAAGTGAATACATTGGGCACCATCCGATTTCTTATGGCAAAACAGGACACATAATCTGTTATTATTTGACAGGCAGCATGCCAGCTATAAAAGTGATATTAACTTAAATTTTAATATGAATTTATGAATGAGAGTACTTTTAAATACTGGTTGTTGCGAAGAACTAATATATATGCAAGTATGTATTAGGTTTTGCGAATCTAGTAACAAATTAGTTCAGTTGTGGCCAGAAAGATAAAACGAAAGGCAGCATGAACGGAAAGTATAATCTCATGCATATTCGTTTCGTGCTTACTGGCGACTCATCCGTAGGAGCTGGTATTATGCCCTTTAACCACTATATATTTGGTCAAAGAACGTCCTATTATTTACATTCTTTGACCAAATATATAGTGGAGAAGGTAATACCGGTCTCTACTGATGAGTCGCCAAAGCACGTAGAAACGAATGTGCATGAGATTACTCTTCGTCTATTCTGCCTTTGGTTTATCCTTCTGGTCACGACTGAACTAATTTGTTACTAGGTTCGCAACACCTAATACACACTTGCATAAGAGTACTTCGTTGGTATAATCCAAACGTTGCATAAGATTGGGATTGTAATTTTTTTACTTGAACAGTTTTAATCTATTACGGCGCACAATAGTCAAAAGTTATCGAGTTCCTGCAATGAAGGAGAGGGCATTTCTTTCAAATCATGTAATTTAACTCCTACAACATCGAATTTTATTTAGCAAACATTCGTATAAACACGGCCTGCTTTTATAACTTAACTTAATATTACAACCTCAAATTACAATCAGTTAATGTTCGTGACTGCATAGAAATTGTGCATCCGACATTTCCAGTCAAGTTCAATGTATGCGAGACGGCTAGATGTGAGAGCCGCTTATCTAAATTTGATTTCCATATATATTCAATGCGGTTTGATCCTCGATAGTCAGTTTGCCGTCCTACTCTGATGATGATCATGGAAGGTCGAAACGCGTCAGTGCGTTGCGGCTGGCGGTAGTTTTGTTATATTGTTCGACGACTGGTTAAATACAATGGGATTGATGTTTACTTCAAGCTCGCAAAATTGATTTAAAGAATTTTTACCACCACCCGAGCAATCAATTATTGTTAAACCTCAAATGACGTTGGATCTATCGTTTAATAGAATGGGCATGCCTAATGGGAACTTCGTGTCAGAATCAATATCAAAATATTTCAACCTAAAGGAAAATTCACCAAAAATATTACGTAATATAAATTCGAAAATCGTATTTAATGCGTGCCCACGATGGACCAAGAGATTAGTTTGATGAATTTGAATCAAATGCTCTCTTTCTCACATTTTAACCGCAATTATTCTGGCTAATGTTTATGAGGGTATCATAAGAAAAGCACCGGTCTATTAAGTTCTTTCAATCAAGTAAGCGATCTTGAAATGAACACTAATTGCAATGCATCTAACTATTCGTACAACATAGTAAATGTACCGACAGCTATAAGTTGTCGGGTTGTCGTTTTGCACAATCAGTTTAGCAAAGATCCTATTGATCCCAATTTCCAAGTACGCATCGATTTTATCTTCGTAAAAACTGGGTGCGGACTCGTCCCTTTATTCCGAAGGCTTTAACATCGTGCATACTTACCACTTGAAATTAGGTACGATCTTATCTTCGTGGCGAAGAAACATACGTAAACCAACAAATAATTACTGTAATTAAAATATGAGAAGGCTTCAAATTTATTATTTCACTTGGTTTACATCAATCAAATACACTAGTTAAAATTTGTAGCCAACTAATTCAACTAGAACCAGAGGGATAAAACACGTGTGTTTCGAGCTAACGGTCTATTTACCAAAAGGATATGTCACTACGCCTTAACCCCGTTATATATCTTGTAAATAGGTATAGGGCAGTTCTAAGATACAGTTTTCTATACGTGGGATATTCAATAAGTATTTGAGTCAATTTCCAACAGCGCCTTCGGTATTTTGACTTCAAAGTCAACTCCCTCTATTTTACAAGTATCATGCCAGTAACAGAAACGCACTGTGGTATTCGAGATAGGCAAATTTACACCAAATTTGAGAATTGCAGACAAGCTTGTATTTAAACAGCCGTCGCACAACATAGCAAAACTACCGTCAGTCACACGTACTGACGTGTTTCGACCTTCCATGATCATCATCACAGTACGACGGCAAACTGACTAGCGAGGATCACACCGCCATGCCTATGTATAGAAAGCAAATTTAGATATACGCCTCTCATTTTTTGTAGACTCGCATAAATTTTACTTGACTGGAATTGTCAGATGCATAATTTCTATGCAATCGCAACATTCGTCACTTATTTATAGGTTATACAATTAAACTAAAATTAATGGCGCGGGTGGCATTAACAATAATTTAAATCAAATTTTCGAGCTTGAAGAAATGATGATCACGATGTAAAGAATAGTCACCATCGGCAGCGCAATCAATGGTTCCCTAATCGCATTGCCTATATGTAAGTGGTAAAAGTTGCAATAAGTTTATGTTCGTGACTGTATAGAAATTGTGCATCCGACATTTCCAGTTAAGTTCAATGTATGCGAGACTGATAGAGGTGAGAGCCGCATATCTAACATTGATTTCCATATATATTCAATGCGGTTTGATCCTCGATAGTCAAATTGCCTTTATTCGCTGATGATGACCATGGAAGGTCGAAACACGTCAGTACGTGTGATTGAGAGTAGTTTTGTTTTGTTGTTTGACGGCTGGTTAAATAAATTGGGATTGGTGCTTACTTCAAGCTCGCAAACTTGATTTAAAGAATTGTTACCACCACTCGCGCAATCAATGATTATTTAATTGTTCTTAGGGTTAAAATTTAAATTATATATATATATATATATATATATATATATATGTGTGTGTGTATATATATATATATAAGTTCATTACAACAACTAGTAAATTTATTTTAATACCTTTATCAGCCGAAAGAGCAATTGACGCAACAATATATGACGAATATTTTTTCTGTACACATATTTCTACAGAGCTTTTGTAATTCAAGAAAATATTAGTCACTCATCTTCCTTTAACCTGTCAGACCAGATGCAAGAATCCAATTATATGAGTGTAGCGAAAGTTGGGAAAGTACTCGTGTAACTAAATTGGATGTGTATAACCTGCATTCCATTTGTGTACTGGGTAGGTAGGACTACTAGGTTTCAGTGTTGGAGTTTCGATAATCATATATAATTCAGTACATATGCACTGATGTTTTCTGTCGTAAACTAAGGATGAATGAACGATGTCAAATGGCTTCAATATTTGGAAAAGTTCGCAGATTTATTATATTGCACATTAAGTTGAAATAACTTTCAAAAACTCCAATACATTCAATATCTAAGTAAAAATGAATTCTTGCTGATTAGTGAAGTCTTTACACCTTACAGTTCCTTGACGCCAATTATCACATATTTCTAATAAAATATGGTGTTATATACTTGAACATATGAAACTTAAACATTTTGGTTGCTCAAACTCTGTGTACTTGTTAATGGTTCAACATGTCATACGAATTATCGACTAATCATCTACTTACATAAAAGATTAATTTATAATAAAGTATAAAGATCAATATCGTATAATTTAAAACAGAATAGCCCAAAGAGAAACAATGATGGACGGAAAAAGTTGCACCTTGAGGCACACAAAGAATACCAGGTAAATTCACCCGAATGACGGCCAGACATTGCTACACATATAAAGCCAAATTAAAAATAGGGGTATATCTATATGAAGATATAAAAATAAATGCAATGGTAACTGCAAAAAGCATAAAAAAGATATAAAAACGAAGATACACAAAGGGAATTGAAAAGTATGACATTATACAGTATATAGATATACAAGCAGATATAAATATATTGATATATGGGTAGATGGATGGATTGAATATATATATATATATATATATATATATATATATATATATCAATGGATTCGTAGTTAAATAGATTAAGTAACATACAGATATATATATATATATATATATATATATATATATATATATATGTGTTAATTATTCTTATATAATAACAGTTACCTAAAAATTGGCGAATGAATGTGTGGCTTACTTGATGGATATATGGTCTGCGTTTTGAACGGATGGAAGGATGAACAATCGTATCATAGATGAAATGAATTGACTGAAGAATTAAATTAACTTTTTATCTTAAAATATCGCTATCATCTTTTATCAACTTTTTTCTCCTTTTATAGATATTTAATCCTCTTACATGTGTTATTCAAATTTTTAGCAGCTATTTAAGTAAAATCAGGCTAATCCAGCTGTGAAGACAAGGTCTGTCAGTTGTTTTAACTAGGCAAAAATGGATGAACTATGAGATTGCAGACAAAAAAGACAAATTGCTTGAATGATACTGCTGCTTTAGCAGTAGACGACGTTGTTAATTGCTCTGGTTTATACCCGTCGCGCAACCCTCTATTGTGCATTTACTGCAAACTGGATGGCTAGGCTATTGAAAAACTAGGCCAAGACGACACGTTGCCTACCTAACACTACTAATTACTCCACCCAACGCGTAATGTCAGTTCAATGCATATAATATTTCAATTACTAGCTCGCATCATTTTCATTCAATTTTAACACCATAGAATGATACTAATACTACTCTCGCTCCTTGACTAAATTTTTTGATATTTGTGTTTTGTTCTTCTGAATTATTTCAGTGTCATTGCATGGATACTTGAAAGCTTCGGCTCATGTTCTCTTTGTGTGCCTCAATAGTACAATGCGCTTATCTGGATGTGCAGAAAACGGGAACAAACGTTAAGACATGAAGAATAGAGGTGTTAACTCAGCAGGAATTTACAATACCTACACGTACGGATGTTGTAATGCTGAGCTGGCAATAGCAACACATGACATCTATAATCACCGCAAGCGAAATCAAAGTGAATAATGGGATGCTGCGTATAGAAAATGACTAAATACACAATTACAAGCATCTAAATAAAATAGCCGATAATATGAATTGCTGTATTTTTTTTCCAATAGTATTAAATTTGTCTTGAAATACCACAGTATGAATAGAGCATGATTAGTTTTCGTTCTAGTAGGTGGTAATAATTATATCATCTATAAATTTGAGTTCAACCATCTTTGTTTATGTCTTCATTTTGTTGTTCAACGACTGGTTAAATACAATGTGATTGGTGCTTACTTCAAGCTCGCAAACTTGATTTAAATAATTTGGTATGGGAAGTTCTATATTTGGCTGTCATTGAGCACTTTTAATTGCATTTCGTAAATAATAACAAATTAGCTCAGGTAGGATCAGAAGAATATACCGAAGTCAGTATGTGACCACCACCCGCGTAGTCAATGATTGTTTAACTGTATTATATCTCCATTTGTATGAATAGTTCTCATGCGTTTGCGAAAAATTTTTTACTCATTCATTATGATGACTACGTAGAATTTCAATCAAGTAAAATGTATGATGGACTATTAAGTTCCACAGCACATTTCCCCTTTTTAGCAATATATTCATCACAGATGATCTTCGTTAGCCAGGTTTCAATCGTGCTCTGACGATAAGAAATGAGGACCTGATTACATCTGTACGTGAAACTAAGGTTAGTTTTTACTGATCGACCAATTAGATTAAATAGTGTATTGACGTGTACTACAATTCCGCTAACTCGATTTACTATCTATACCAATGCAATGAACTGTTGCCATTATTATGCTACGATCTTAGTTAATGAGAGTAGGCTACAACCTCAAACTGAAACATGCAACATGCTTGAAATCCATTTTTTTGTTGTCGACCAATCCACATGGAGCATAAAACAATGTTTACCTTAAGTGATGTTTAAATTTTTTTGAATTATATCCTTGTCGGAAATTAACCAACTTATATCAAAATATACTACGCATGCTGTATAGATGCGACAAGTTCTCTAGTTGCAATTTCCGAGCGCGTAAAAAGAATTTTTTTCATAGTATAAAATCAATGTATGTGCAAATAATTATGATGCGAAAAATCCTGATTACTAACATAAACTACAATCCAGTCCGCAATTTTAACAATCGTTTTGTATTTAGATTATCCATGGTTATATATCGTGTGTAGTAGATTTGCACTAACAGTTTTGCAAAGTTCTGATTGATCTCCATTTACAAGTAAGTATCGAGTTCGTTTTCAAGGTGGCTGAGTGCCGTTTCGTCCTTTCCTCTGAAGGCTTCTACATCGTTCATACTAACCACTGGAAATGAGGTACGAGCTAGTCTTCGTTTCCGCGTTTTGCGTACGCCGGTTCTAGCTTTCCACCAACAGTTTCACAAAGATCTGATTGATCACAACTTCCATTTCCTTTTAGTCTTCGATCGGGCTGGGTTTGTATTCGTCCCAATGGAAATGCGATTCTATCACTCATTTGTTTACTGGTGACGTTTCGATGATTCTTTTCCAGCGCCATCCTCAGGCAATTAAACACGCTACAATACTCACAATAGCAGATTTAAGCAAATGTGGTCAATCATCACGTTCTGTTCAGAATCTGCCACGTACAGGGCTCGAACCTTTGCACGACTGCTGCGGAATCTGTTGCTCTAGCCACTGAGCCACCATGCCGCGCAGTATACACAATTTTCAGTTATATACTAAACAATTTATTTTTGATTAGCTTTTCCTTTAGTAGGAGCCCATAAGGCTCATTTTTTACCTGAAGTTCCAACTAGCTATCCCCAATATGTCATTATAGAACAAACCCAACGCTACCTCGGAAAATGGTATTGAAATGAACATTTATATAATTAAACGAACAATTGGTTGCGCGTGCGGTGATAATAATTACTTTTAATCAAGGTTGCGATCATCACATAAAAACCTTACTCATTATGTACAAACATTTGTCAGGATAAGCTAAGTATTTTATAATTTAGAAGAGGCAATTCATCCAGTAGACCGGTTTCGTCTTCATTGGGAACTCATCACTATGTCCAAACTTTTCTGCAAACAGGGCTTGAACCTTGGCACTTCTACTTTGGAATCTTGTGCTCTAATCACTGAGCCACTCTGCCGTACCCTACAGACAATTTTCAGTTATATACTAACTAATATTTTTGGTACGCCTTCCCTTTAGTTGAAAAATTGTATGGTATCTCTTTAGACCTGAGGTTACAAATAACCATCCCCAATCTCTCATTATTGAACAGACGTCACGATACTTGGGCAAATGGTATTGAAATGAACATTTATATAATTAAACGTACATTAGTTGCGCGGGCGTTGTAAATGGAAGCAGCAATGGTGGATGTCATATATTAATTTAATAAAAATTTGAAGCAAATTTAATCTGATAGATAGTTTGAGACTCGAAGGTTCACGGTAATAACTGACTCCATACTAGAGTGAAGTACAATCGGTAACATCAAAACACAACACGCAGACCATCCAAAGAAAATCCTTTAATATCGTCAATAAACTTTCAAATCAATAGTAGAATTTTGACCACATTAATAAACCAGAAGTATTCAAAGCGAAAGTTGAAATCTGCATCACCATATATGCTGTTTAAATCATACGTCGAATTAATGCAAGAGGAGGAGAACATGGAAATGCATGTAAATATTAACCTGCATACCATGAAATTTAGACTGGAAACAAAAATAACTGAGATTATTGTCGACACATATCAATATGTAGACGTAATAGAGCAACAGGATTGATTATTGAATCTGTTTAAATTAAATCGAAAGAAAACGTTATGAAATAATTTGTAACCAGGTGTGCAACATATACAAAATTGCATATATATATATATATATATATATATATATATATATATATATATATACATGTACATCTATATACATATATGTATATATATAAAATTCTCTGCAACAAACAGTGTCTAACTGTCATATATTTAATTGAATGATGTCATGATTACTGCGAAATGTGTTAACTGATATCGATCATTGACAGGGGGTATGGTCTGTCTGGGTTAGCAGGTGTTCAGAAGTTGCTAGAAATCTGAAAATTTATGAAATTCAGCATATCTTGAAATACATAGCGTTAGAATCAAATGCCGACTCAACGCTCATAGTGTTGGTATCGAGTACGTATTTAGTCTTTTGTTTCGTTTTTCTCAGTGCATATGAAATTTCTCGTCCCATGTATTTACAAAGTCTTAAGCAGCTTTTATATGTTCACTGTTTAGTCATAGTGGTTAATAAGATTATAAAAATTGATATCAATAAGATTTGAATGCATTAGTACTTGCGCAGTTAAAACTTACGGTTAAATATGTAATGTTATAAAACGAGTGAGCAAGCGAATTGCACAAGGCAGTTATCGCTGCTAGAGGAAACTAGCCTCGGGCTCTCGTACGTAGAATACACCAGCTAAAAGGTGTCACTCAGGTTAAGATGGCAAAAATTTAAAAAAATAGGATCCATTACCACCTTGCAAAGGTGATCAAGTGCGTATTTTTTTAATACTATTCCTAAGGTTTGGTGGCAGTAAAGCATAATTTTTGGATTTTTTACATATTGCTGTTGTTTAAAGCCAATAAACGACGCAAAAGTTATTTCTATACATAAAATGGTGAATAAACAATCTTCAAGTGAATTCCTTTTCATTATATGGACTAACATTTGCGATTAAAAACCTTCAAAATTATTTTGACAGCAAAATTATAACAGGAAATGTATAGGAAATTATTTTCAAATAAGCAAAACTCCATTGTCGATGCTTTTTCATCGTAAAAAACGCACAAAATTCGCTCTTCTTAACTTGTGCAAAACATGAGATTTTTCGTCATTCTTCTTTTCGGTTATTCCGCTACAGGAAGAATATTCTGGCTTTAATGTGTCGGTAGCCGAAATGGAATCTGTTAGTGCAAATTCCCCATCATCGTCTTTGGAGGCAATTCAGTCAGTTCGAACAATGCCGCACTATTCTTTTGCTTCATCATCAGACCTTCTACCTAGTCAGATACTTTTGCAATTAGCATCCGCAACTTCAACATTTCTTTCAAACTTACCGGCCGGTTCAGAACCTAATTCTTCTCCAGTTGCGAGCACCGTTTTTGAATCTTCGTTACCAGAGGAAGAAATTTCATCGTTAATCGAAGATATCGATCTATCTTCAGTAAATGGACCTGTGTTGCCTGTTGAACCAAATTCCGTAAATTCACTTGCGATTTTATCAAACCCGTTCTCTTATCCTGAAGAACAACAAACTTATTTATCGGATTTGACTTACGCCAACAATGAAACAAACACATTTACTGAGGCCAGTTCCGGAAATCATCCATCTTCACGGGAAGCTACGGAAATTGGAAGTGATGTGGCAAGGCCAAGGCCACCCGTGCGACCTAGCTGGCTTCAAAATTATGCCACGGGCAGAAGAGAAGGACAAAATCGAGCAGAAGAACGGCAATCAACTGCTTCGAGCTCGTCTGAGGAGTAAGCGTAGAATGTAAAATATAACGTTTAAAACAACAAAATCTTCGTTATTTTTCTCACAAAATCACTAAAAGTAGAACATCTTAATGTTAAGGTTCTGGATAATATGGCTCTACTCTAACGTTTATATGTATTCTTGAAATTATGCGTAACTAAAGGTTACCTTAAAAGCCAACCGTTATCTCGGTAGAATCCTTCAAGTGCTTTTTGTACAAGACTGAGTTTAATGGACTTAATTATTTAATAAAGATAATTTTTTATGTTATTGTGTTTGTTAATGAATAAACATAATTTTTACTAATATTCGATGCTTTATTATGATTCCTTTAATTTTCCATACAGATAGCAGCCTTTCTTTTTGTCGTATCTATAAATAATTATATAAAAGTGTGAGAAAAAGTCGAGGGCAATGGTCTGTTGGGGTCATGATGCAATGCTATTTTCCTCACTAAGTCATATGATGTGCCAAGTCTTTCATTTATCATTTTTCAGCATACAACGCATGTGTTAGCCATCACGATACATATGTTTCTTCCATTTATATCCATCTAGAATTCTATGTGTATTTAATTTAGCCTTAGCAGATTCACAAGATCCTTAATCTGACAACGTCGCATATACTGAAGATATTTTTTTCTGCTAGCATTAAGGCTTGTATTAAGTATTATAATTAATGCCGGTAACTTGAAATGAGTAGGCTATAAGCGCAAAACATATATTCCAATTAGACGACGCCCAGTAATTTGTTGATTTTTGTATATTCTCCTGGTCCTATTTTAACTAACATGTTACTAGTTGCGCCGTGCCACATGAACTTATGCGTAATAATAGATTTCCTATTGAAATGACATCATTCGAAACAGATCTGTTTGAAAGATAATTTGGCAACGAATAAACTGATCGTTTTCAGCTTTCGAATTAAATATCGGAAATGTTAATGATGGTAGATTGGATGATATGCAGGCTGTTGCCGAAATTTCAAAAATGCCAAATGTCAGGAGAACACAAGGTTGATTCACATATATAACGGAAAAGCAGAAAGTAATTTTAGTAAGCTAACATGTATGCGAGACTATTAGAGGTAAGAGCCGCATATATAATTTTGCTTCCGATATATATGCAATGTGGATTGATTATCGCTAGTCAATTGGCCATCGCACTCTGATGATGACCATGGAAGGTTGAAAGACGTCAGTGTGTGCGAATGGTGGTAGTTTTTCTATGCCGTTCGACGACTTGTTAAATACACCTGGTTTGGTGTTTACTTCCAGTACGCAAACAAGATTTAAAGAATTATTTCCACAAACCAAGCAATTAAAAATTGTGGCGAAATCTGCGTACAAAAAAGGTTCGTGACTAAATTGAAATTGTGCAGTCGATATTTCCAGGAAAGTGCAATTTATGCGAGACTCCTAGATGTGAAAGCCGCATATCTGACTTTGCTCTCAATATATATGCAATGTGGTTTGATCCTCGCTAGTCAGTTTGCCGTCGTATTCTGATGATGATCAATGAAAGTCGAAACGCTTGAGTGCGTGCGACTGGCGGTAGTTTTGCTATTTTTTTCGACGACTGGTTAAATACAAAGGGATTGGTGTTTACTTCAATCATGAAAACAAAATTTAAAGAATTGTGAGCACCATTTTCGCAATCAAGAATTGTTTAAATTTAATGCCGATATATATGTGTCGCGAAATCTGCGAACAGTAAATGTTCTCGGCTGCATTAAAATTGTCTAGCCGACATTTACGGTTAATTACAACGGATGCGAGACTGACAGATATGAGAGCCACGTATCTAATTCAGCTTTCGATATTTATGCAATGCGGTTTTGTCCTCGCTCGTCAATTTGCCCTCGTACTCTTAAGGTTATCATAGAAGATCGAAATGTTTCAGTGCTTGCGACCGGTGGTAGATTTACTATGCTGTTTGACGACTGGTTACATACAATGGGATTGGTGTTTACTTTAAGCTGGCAAACAAGTTATTAAGAATTGTTACCACCGGCCATGCAATCAATGATTGTTAAAATGTATTGCTTATATCTAAGTGTGGAGAAATCTTTAAAAGGTAAAAGGTCGTCACTGCATTTAAATTGTGTAGCCGTCATTTTCAGAAAAGGAAAATGTGTGCGAGACACCCAGAGTTGGGAGACGCATATCAAATTTGGCTTTCGATAAGTATGTAATGTGGATTCGAATCCAACATCTTTGAGATTACATTCGCTGGTGTGGTTTCATAGGAAAGAATACACGCTTATTAAGATGCGCTACGTTTTGGCGATCGCGTTGTGCACTTCCTAACCACATTCATCATTTTGAACATACATTTTTTCATTTTCCCTTCCAGTCCATTTCCTGCAGAAGATATTGCTCGATTTTAACAACATCGATGAAATTATAAATATCGAGTGATGTAAAATATGGTGAATACCAAGTAATTGAAACTAATAGATTCTAAATTATATTTCTGAATATAAGCGTCGGATGAGGTGAAATACAGAGTAATACAATAGACCGTGTAAAAACATTTAAGCCAAGTGCAATTAAGTCTTCTTAAAAGAGTTTGAAAAACAAAGCACACAGTCATATATTTGTGGTGCCGAAGCAATAACTTGCGAGACGGAAAGGTCAGTTTGTCATGTCCCAGTTGCCAATATGCAAAGAAGCCATTGAAAAGATGTATGCTTGAACGATGCAGCCGAAAATGGCACAAAATGAGTCGTTGAATGGGGGTGTTTATGTTCAGAAAATTAGCGGCCGGTTTTGTATATTAATTTAATATTTGTGTTTTAATATCTTTAAATATGACAGCTGAAAAAATATCACATGTCAAATTTGTAGTCTACTTCCGTGTGAATTGGCAGAATACGCTATAGGAAAGTTATTTCCTTTATATGACATAATAGAATAAAAATAACTTTGGTACGAATAAAATGTCGCTTAACAAAAAGAGATAGAAAGGGTTTTACAATGGACGCGTGTCAGGAAGGCCGAGCAGTCTAAGGAGCTGCGTTCAGGTCGCAGTCTACTTCGTAGCCGTGGGTTCGAATCCCACTCCTAACAGTTTCCTTTCGCTGGTGTGATTTCATGGGAAGGAATTCAAACTTGTTAAATTACGCTTCAATTTCCCGATCGCGTTATGCACTTTCTAAGCACATTCCTCATTTGGAACACACATGGCGTCATTTTCCCTTCCAGTCCATTCATTTCAGAAGATTTTGCTGTAATTCTACTACATCTAAAAAAATATTTATATCGACCGAGGTAAAATATGATGAATAACATGTAATTGAAACCAATAGATTCCAAATTATATTTTTTATATTGAGCGAGGAATGAGGTGAAATACAAAGTAATAAAATCGACATGTGTATAAACATTTTAGCCAAGTGCAATTACGTCTACTTAAAAGAGTTTGAAAAACAAAGCAAAGAGTCTTATATTTGCGGTGCCGAAGCAATAACTTGCGAGACGGAAAGGTCAGTTTGTCATGTCCCAGTGGCCAATATGCAAAGAAGCCATTGAAAAGATGTATGCTTGAACGATGCAGCCGAAAATGGCACAAAATGAGTCGTCGAATGGGGGTGTTTATGTTCAGAAAATTAGCGGCCGGTTTTGTATATTAATTTAATATTTGTGTTTTAATATCTTTAAATATGACAGCTGAGAAAATATCACATGTCAAATTTGTAGTCTACTTCCGTGTGAATTGGCAGAATACGCTATAGGAAAGTTATTTCCTTTATATGACATAATAGAATAAAAATAACTTTGGTACGAATAAAATGTCGCTTAACAAAAAGAGATAGAAAGCGTTTTACAATGAACGCGTGTCAGGATGGCCGAGCGGTCTAAGGCGCTGCGTTCAGGTCGCAGTCTACTTTGTAGGCGTGGGTTCGAATCCCACTCCTGACAGTTTTCTTTCGCTGGTGTGGTTTCATAGGAAGGAATACAAGCTTGTTAAATTGCGCTTCAATTTCCCGATCGCGTTATGCACTTGCTAAGCACATTCCTCATTTGGTACATACATTGCCTCATTTTTCCTTCCAGTCCATTCCCTGCAGAAGATATTGCTGGATTTTTACTACATCTATGAAAATATTAATATCGAGCGAGGTGAAATATGATGAATACCAAGTAATTGAAACCAATAGATTCCAAATTATATTTCTGAATTTGAGCGAGGGATGAGGTGAAATACAGAGTAATAAAATCGACATGTGTAAAAACATTTTAGCCAAGTGCAATTAAGTCTACTTAAAAGAGTTTGAAAAACAAAGCAAACAGTCTTATATTTGCGGTGCCGAAGCAATAACTTGCGAGACGGAAAGGTCAGTTTGTCATGTCCCAGTTGCCAATATGCAAAGAAGCCATTGAAAAGATGTATGCTTGAACGATGCAGCCGAAAATGGCACAAAATGAGTCGTCGAATGGGGGTGTTTATGTTCAGAAAATTAGCGGCCGGTTTTGTATATTAATTTAATATTTGTGTTTTAATATCTTTAAATATGACAGCTGAAAAAATATCACATGTCAAATTTGTAGTCTACTTCCGTGTGAATTGGCAGAATACGCTATAGGAAAGTTATTTCCTTTATATGACATAATAGAATAAAAATAACTTTGGTACGAATAAAATGTCGCTTAACAAAAAGAGATAGAAAGCGTTTTACAATGAACGCGTGTCAGGATGGCCGAGCGGTCTAAGGCGCTGCGTTCAGGTCGCAGTCTACTTTGTAGGCGTGGGTTCGAATCCCACTCCTGACAGTTTTCTTTCGCTGGTGTGGTTTCATAGGAAGGAATACAAGCTTGTTAAATTGCGCTTCAATTTCCCGATGGCGTTATGCACTTGCCAAGCACATTCCTCATTTGGTACATACATTGCCTCATTTTTCCTTCCAGTCCATTCCCTGCAGAAGATATTGCTGGATTTTTACTACATCTATGAAAATATTAATATCGAGCGAGGTGAAATATGATGAATACCAAGTAATTGAAACCAATAGATTCCAAATTATATTTCTGAATTTGAGCGAGGGATGAGGTGAAATACAGAGTA
This sequence comes from Eudiplozoon nipponicum, assembly GCA_029291075.1. Classification (NCBI taxonomy): domain Eukaryota; kingdom Metazoa; phylum Platyhelminthes; class Monogenea; order Mazocraeidea; family Diplozoidae; genus Eudiplozoon; species Eudiplozoon nipponicum. The sequence goes on along the minus strand of JAQBSW010001289.1, from coordinate 57,699 downwards.
ATAAAATCGACATGTGTAAAAACATTTTAGCCAAGTGCAATTAAGTCTACTTAAAAGAGTTTGAAAAACAAAGCAAACAGTCTTATATTTGCGGTGCCGAAGCAATAACTTGCGAGACGGATAGGTCAGTTTGTCATGTCCCAGTTGCCAATATGCAAAGAAGCCATTGAAAAGATGTATGCTTGAACGATGCAGCCGAAAATTGCACAAAATGAGTCGTTGAATGGGGGTGTTTATGTTCAGAAAATTAGCGGCCGGTTTTGTATATTAATTTAATATTTGTGTTTTAATATCTTTAAATATGACAGCTGAAAAAATATCACATGTCAAATTTGTAGTCTACTTCCGTGTGAATTGGCAGAATACGCTATAGGAAAGTTATTTCCTTTATATGACATAATAGAATAAAAATAACTTTGGTACGAATAAAATGTCGCTTAACAAAAAGAGATAGAAAGCGTTTTACAATGAACGCGTGTCAGGATGGCCGAGCGGTCTAAGGCGCTGCGTTCAGGTCGCAGTCTACTTTGTAGGCGTGGGTTCGAATCCCACTCCTGACAGTTTTCTTTCGCTGGTGTGGTTTCATAGGAAGGAATACAAGCTTGTTAAATTGCGCTTCAATTTCCCGATCGCGTTATGCACTTGCTAAGCACATTCCTCATTTGGTACATACATTGCCTCATTTTTCCTTCCAGTCCATTCCCTGCAGAAGATATTGCTGGATTTTTACTACATCTATGAAAATATTAATATCGAGCGAGGTGAAATATGATGAATACCAAGTAATTGAAACCAATAGATTCCAAATTATATTTCTGAATTTGAGCGAGGGATGAGGTGAAATACAGAGTAATAAAATCGACATGTGTAAAAACATTTTAGCCAAGTGCAATTAAGTCTACTTAAAAGAGTTTGAAAAACAAAGCAAACAGTCTTATATTTGCGGTGCCGAAGCAATAACTTGCGAGACGGAAAGGTCAGTTTGTCATGTCCCAGTTGCCAATATGCAAAGAAGCCATTGAAAAGATGTATGCTTGAACGATGCAGCCGAAAATGGCACAAAATGAGTCGTCGAATGGGGGTGTTTATGTTCAGAAAATTAGCGGCCGGTTTTGTATATTAATTTAATATTTGTGTTTTAATATCTTTAAATATGACAGCTGAGAAAATATCACATGTCAAATTTGTAGTCTACTTCCGTGTGAATTGGCAGAATACGCTATAGGAAAGTTATTTCCTTTATATGACATAATAGAATAAAAATAACTTTGGTACGAATAAAATGTCGCTTAACAAAAAGAGATAGAAAGCGTTTTACAATGAACGCGTGTCAGGATGGCCGAGCGGTCTAAGGCGCTGCGTTCAGGTCGCAGTCTACTTTGTAGGCGTGGGTTCGAATCCCACTCCTGACAGTTTTCTTTCGCTGGTGTGGTTTCATAGGAAGGAATACAAGCTTGTTAAATTGCGCTTCAATTTCCCGATCGCGTTATGCACTTGCTAAGCACATTCCTCATTTGGTACATACATTGCCTCATTTTTCCTTCCAGTCCATTCCCTGCAGAAGATATTGCTGGATTTTTACTACATCTATGAAAATATTAATATCGAGCGAGGTGAAATATGATGAATACCAAGTAATTGAAACCAATAGATTCCAAATTATATTTCTGAATTTGAGCGAGGGATGAGGTGAAATACAGAGTAATAAAATCGACATGTGTAAAAACATTTTAGCCAAGTGCAATTAAGTCTACTTAAAAGAGTTTGAAAAACAAAGCAAACAGTCTTATATTTGCGGTGCCGAAGCAATAACTTGCGAGACGGAAAGGTCAGTTTGTCATGTCCCAGTTGCCAATATGCAAAGAAGCCATTGAAAAGATGTATGCTTGAACGATGCAGCCGAAAATGGCACAAAATGAGTCGTCGAATGGGGGTGTTTATGTTCAGAAAATTAGCGGCCGGTTTTGTATATTAATTTAATATTTGTGTTTTAATATCTTTAAATATGACAGCTGAGAAAATATCACATGTCAAATTTGTAGTCTACTTCCGTGTGAATTGGCAGAATACGCTATAGGAAAGTTATTTCCTTTATATGACATAATAGAATAAAAATAACTTTGGTACGAATAAAATGTCGCTTAACAAAAAGAGATAGAAAGCGTTTTACAATGAACGCGTGTCAGGATGGCCGAGCGGTCTAAGGCGCTGCGTTCAGGTCGCAGTCTACTTTGTAGGCGTGGGTTCGAATCCCACTCCTGACAGTTTTCTTTCGCTGGTGTGGTTTCATAGGAAGGAATACAAGCTTGTTAAATTGCGCTTCAATTTCCCGATGGCGTTATGCACTTGCTAAGCACATTCCTCATTTGGTACATACATTGCCTCATTTTTCCTTCCAGTCCATTCCCTGCAGAAGATATTGCTGGATTTTTACTACATCTATGAAAATATTAATATCGAGCGAGGTGAAATATGATGAATACCAAGTAATTGAAACCAATAGATTCCAAATTATATTTCTGAATTTGAGCGAGGGATGAGGTGAAATACAGAGTAATAAAATCGACATGTGTAAAAACATTTTAGCCAAGTGCAATTAAGTCTACTTAAAAGAGTTTGAAAAACAAAGCAAACAGTCTTATATTTGCGGTGCCGAAGCAATAACTTGCGAGACGGATAGGTCAGTTTGTCATGTCCCAGTTGCCAATATGCAAAGAAGCCATTGAAAAGATGTATGCTTGAACGATGCAGCCGAAAATGGCACAAAATGAGTCGTCGAATGGGGGTGTTTATGTTCAGAAAATTAGCGGCCGGTTTTGTATATTAATTTAATATTTGTGTTTTAATATCTTTAAATATGACAGCTGAGAAAATATCACATGTCAAATTTGTAGTCTACTTCCGTGTGAATTGGCAGAATACGCTATAGGAAAGTTATTTCCTTTATATGACATAATAGAATAAAAATAACTTTGGTACGAATAAAATGTCGCTTAACAAAAAGAGATAGAAAGCGTTTTACAATGAACGCGTGTCAGGATGGCCGAGCGGTCTAAGGCGCTGCGTTCAGGTCGCAGTCTACTTTGTAGGCGTGGGTTCGAATCCCACTCCTGACAGTTTTCTTTCGCTGGTGTGGTTTCATAGGAAGGAATACAAGCTTGTTAAATTGCGCTTCAATTTCCCGATCGCGTTATGCACTTGCTAAGCACATTCCTCATTTGGTACATACATTGCCTCATTTTTCCTTCCAGTCCATTCCCTGCAGAAGATATTGCTGGATTTTTACTACATCTATGAAAATATTAATATCGAGCGAGGTGAAATATGATGAATACCAAGTAATTGAAACCAATAGATTCCAAATTATATTTCTGAATTTGAGCGAGGAATGAGGTGAAATACAGAGTAATAAAATCGACATGTGTAAAAACATTTTAGCCAAGTGCAATTAAGTCTACTTAAAAGAGTTTGAAAAACAAAGCAAACAGTCTTATATTTGCGGTGCCGAAGCAATAACTTGCGAGACGGATAGGTCAGTTTGTCATGTCCCAGTTGCCAATATGCAAAGAAGCCATTGAAAAGATGTATGCTTGAACGATGCAGCCGAAAATGGCACAAAATGAGTCGTTGAATGGGGGTGTTTATGTTCAGAAAATTAGCGGCCGGTTTTGTATATTAATTTAATATTTGTGTTTTAATATCTTTAAATATGACAGCTGAGAAAATATCACATGTCAAATTTGTAGTCTACTTCCGTGTGAATTGGCAGAATACGCTATAGGAAAGTTATTTCCTTTATATGACATAATAGAATAAAAATAACTTTGGTACGAATAAAATGTCGCTTAACAAAAGAGATAGAAAGCGTTTTACAATGAACGCGTGTCAGGATGGCCGAGCGGTCTAAGGCGCTGCGTTCAGGTCGCAGTCTACTTTGTAGGCGTGGGTTCGAATCCCACTCCTGACAGTTTTCTTTCGCTGGTGTGGTTTCATAGGAAGGAATACAAGCTTGTTAAATTGCGCTTCAATTTCCCGATCGCGTTATGCACTTGCTAAGCACATTCCTCATTTGGTACATACATTGCCTCATTTTTCCTTCCAGTCCATTCCCTGCAGAAGATATTGCTGGATTTTTACTACATCTATGAAAATATTAATATCGAGCGAGGTGAAATATGATGAATACCAAGTAATTGAAACCAATAGATTCCAAATTATATTTCTGAATTTGAGCGAGGAATGAGGTGAAATACAGAGTAATAAAATCGACATGTGTAAAAACATTTTAGCCAAGTGCAATTAAGTCTACTTAAAAGAGTTTGAAAAACAAAGCAAACAGTCTTATATTTGCGGTGCCGAAGCAATAACTTGCGAGACGGATAGGTCAGTTTGTCATGTCCCAGTTGCCAATATGCAAAGAAGCCATTGAAAAGATGTATGCTTGAACGATGCAGCCGAAAATGGCACAAAATGAGTCGTCGAATGGGGGTGTTTATGTTCAGAAAATTAGCGGCCGGTTTTGTATATTAATTTAATATTTGTGTTTTAATATCTTTAAATATGACAGCTGAGAAAATATCACATGTCAAATTTGTAGTCTACTTCCGTGTGAATTGGCAGAATACGCTATAGGAAAGTTATTTCCTTTATATGACATAATAGAATAAAAATAACTTTGGTACGAATAAAATGTCGCTTAACAAAAAGAGATAGAAAGCGTTTTACAATGAACGCGTGTCAGGATGGCCGAGCGGTCTAAGGCGCTGCGTTCAGGTCGCAGTCTACTTTGTAGGCGTGGGTTCGAATCCCACTCCTGACAGTTTTCTTTCGCTGGTGTGGTTTCATAGGAAGGAATACAAGCTTGTTAAATTGCGCTTCAATTTCCCGATCGCGTTATGCACTTGCTAAGCACATTCCTCATTTGGTACATACATTGCCTCATTTTTCCTTCCAGTCCATTCCCTGCAGAAGATATTGCTGGATTTTTACTACATCTATGAAAATATTAATATCGAGCGAGGTGAAATATGATGAATACCAAGTAATTGAAACCAATAGATTCCAAATTATATTTCTGAATTTGAGCGAGGGATGAGGTGAAATACAGAGTAATAAAATCGACATGTGTAAAAACATTTTAGCCAAGTGCAATTAAGTCTACTTAAAAGAGTTTGAAAAACAAAGCAAACAGTCTTATATTTGCGGTGCCGAAGCAATAACTTGCGAGACGGATAGGTCAGTTTGTCATGTCCCAGTTGCCAATATGCAAAGAAGCCATTGAAAAGATGTATGCTTGAACGATGCAGCCGAAAATGGCACAAAATGAGTCGTCGAATGGGGGTGTTTATGTTCAGAAAATTAGCGGCCGGTTTTGTATATTAATTTAATATTTGTGTTTTAATATCTTTAAATATGACAGCTGAGAAAATATCACATGTCAAATTTGTAGTCTACTTCCGTGTGAATTGGCAGAATACGCTATAGGAAAGTTATTTCCTTTATATGACATAATAGAATAAAAATAACTTTGGTACGAATAAAATGTCGCTTAACAAAAAGAGATAGAAAGCGTTTTACAATGAACGCGTGTCAGGATGGCCGAGCGGTCTAAGGCGCTGCGTTCAGGTCGCAGTCTACTTTGTAGGCGTGGGTTCGAATCCCACTCCTGACAGTTTTCTTTCGCTGGTGTGGTTTCATAGGAAGGAATACAAGCTTGTTAAATTGCGCTTCAATTTCCCGATCGCGTTATGCACTTGCTAAGCACATTCCTCATTTGGTACATACATTGCCTCATTTTTCCTTCCAGTCCATTCCCTGCAGAAGATATTGCTGGATTTTTACTACATCTATGAAAATATTAATATCGAGCGAGGTGAAATATGATGAATACCAAGTAATTGAAACCAATAGATTCCAAATTATATTTCTGAATTTGAGCGAGGGATGAGGTGAAATACAGAGTAATAAAATCGACATGTGTAAAAACATTTTAGCCAAGTGCAATTAAGTCTACTTAAAAGAGTTTGAAAAACAAAGCAAACAGTCTTATATTTGCGGTGCCGAAGCAATAACTTGCGAGACGGAAAGGTCAGTTTGTCATGTCCCAGTTGCCAATATGCAAAGAAGCCATTGAAAAGATGTATGCTTGAACGATGCAGCCGAAAATGGCACAAAATGAGTCGTCGAATGGGGGTGTTTATGTTCAGAAAATTAGCGGCCGGTTTTGTATATTAATTTAATATTTGTGTTTTAATATCTTTAAATATGACAGCTGAGAAAATATCACATGTCAAATTTGTAGTCTACTTCCGTGTGAATTGGCAGAATACGCTATAGGAAAGTTATTTCCTTTATATGACATAATAGAATAAAAATAACTTTGGTACGAATAAAATGTCGCTTAACAAAAAGAGATAGAAAGCGTTTTACAATGAACGCGTGTCAGGATGGCCGAGCGGTCTAAGGCGCTGCGTTCAGGTCGCAGTCTACTTTGTAGGCGTGGGTTCGAATCCCACTCCTGACAGTTTTCTTTCGCTGGTGTGGTTTCATAGGAAGGAATACAAGCTTGTTAAATTGCGCTTCAATTTCCCGATCGCGTTATGCACTTGCTAAGCACATTCCTCATTTGGTACATACATTGCCTCATTTTTCCTTCCAGTCCATTCCCTGCAGAAGATATTGCTGGATTTTTACTACATCTATGAAAATATTAATATCGAGCGAGGTGAAATATGATGAATACCAAGTAATTGAAACCAATAGATTCCAAATTATATTTCTGAATTTGAGCGAGGGATGAGGTGAAATACAGAGTAATAAAATCGACATGTGTAAAAACATTTTAGCCAAGTGCAATTAAGTCTACTTAAAAGAGTTTGAAAAACAAAGCAAACAGTCTTATATTTGCGGTGCCGAAGCAATAACTTGCGAGACGGAAAGGTCAGTTTGTCATGTCCCAGTTGCCAATATGCAAAGAAGCCATTGAAAAGATGTATGCTTGAACGATGCAGCCGAAAATGGCACAAAATGAGTCGTCGAATGGGGGTGTTTATGTTCAGAAAATTAGCGGCCGGTTTTGTATATTAATTTAATATTTGTGTTTTAATATCTTTAAATATGACAGCTGAGAAAATATCACATGTCAAATTTGTAGTCTACTTCCGTGTGAATTGGCAGAATACGCTATAGGAAAGTTATTTCCTTTATATGACATAATAGAATAAAAATAACTTTGGTACGAATAAAATGTCGCTTAACAAAAAGAGATAGAAAGCGTTTTACAATGAACGCGTGTCAGGATGGCCGAGCGGTCTAAGGCGCTGCGTTCAGGTCGCAGTCTACTTTGTAGGCGTGGGTTCGAATCCCACTCCTGACAGTTTTCTTTCGCTGGTGTGGTTTCATAGGAAGGAATACAAGCTTGTTAAATTGCGCTTCAATTTCCCGATCGCGTTATGCACTTGCTAAGCACATTCCTCATTTGGTACATACATTGCCTCATTTTTCCTTCCAGTCCATTCCCTGCAGAAGATATTGCTGGATTTTTACTACATCTATGAAAATATTAATATCGAGCGAGGTGAAATATGATGAATACCAAGTAATTGAAACCAATAGATTCCAAATTATATTTCTGAATTTGAGCGAGGGATGAGGTGAAATACAGAGTAATAAAATCGACATGTGTAAAAACATTTTAGCCAAGTGCAATTAAGTCTACTTAAAAGAGTTTGAAAAACAAAGCAAACAGTCTTATATTTGCGGTGCCGAAGCAATAACTTGCGAGACGGAAAGGTCAGTTTGTCATGTCCCAGTTGCCAATATGCAAAGAAGCCATTGAAAAGATGTATGCTTGAACGATGCAGCCGAAAATGGCACAAAATGAGTCGTTGAATGGGGGTGTTTATGTTCAGAAAATTAGCGGCCGGTTTTGTATATTAATTTAATATTTGTGTTTTAATATCTTTAAATATGACAGCTGAGAAAATATCACATGTCAAATTTGTAGTCTACTTCCGTGTGAATTGGCAGAATACGCTATAGGAAAGTTATTTCCTTTATATGACATAATAGAATAAAAATAACTTTGGTACGAATAAAATGTCGCTTAACAAAAAGAGATAGAAAGCGTTTTACAATGAACGCGTGTCAGGATGGCCGAGCGGTCTAAGGCGCTGCGTTCAGGTCGCAGTCTACTTTGTAGGCGTGGGTTCGAATCCCACTCCTGACAGTTTTCTTTCGCTGGTGTGGTTTCATAGGAAGGAATACAAGCTTGTTAAATTGCGCTTCAATTTCCCGATCGCGTTATGCACTTGCTAAGCACATTCCTCATTTGGTACATACATTGCCTCATTTTTCCTTCCAGTCCATTCCCTGCAGAAGATATTGCTGGATTTTTACTACATCTATGAAAATATTAATATCGAGCGAGGTGAAATATGATGAATACCAAGTAATTGAAACCAATAGATTCCAAATTATATTTCTGAATTTGAGCGAGGGATGAGGTGAAATACAGAGTAATAAAATCGACATGTGTAAAAACATTTTAGCCAAGTGCAATTAAGTCTACTTAAAAGAGTTTGAAAAACAAAGCAAACAGTCTTATATTTGCGGTGCCGAAGCAATAACTTGCGAGACGGAAAGGTCAGTTTGTCATGTCCCAGTTGCCAATATGCAAAGAAGCCATTGAAAAGATGTATGCTTGAACGATGCAGCCGAAAATGGCACAAAATGAGTCGTCGAATGGGGGTGTTTATGTTCAGAAAATTAGCGGCCGGTTTTGTATATTAATTTAATATTTGTGTTTTAATATCTTTAAATATGACAGCTGAGAAAATATCACATGTCAAATTTGTAGTCTACTTCCGTGTGAATTGGCAGAATACGCTATAGGAAAGTTATTTCCTTTATATGACATAATAGAATAAAAATAACTTTGGTACGAATAAAATGTCGCTTAACAAAAAGAGATAGAAAGCGTTTTACAATGAACGCGTGTCAGGATGGCCGAGCGGTCTAAGGCGCTGCGTTCAGGTCGCAGTCTACTTTGTAGGCGTGGGTTCGAATCCCACTCCTGACAGTTTTCTTTCGCTGGTGTGGTTTCATAGGAAGGAATACAAGCTTGTTAAATTGCGCTTCAATTTCCCGATCGCGTTATGCACTTGCTAAGCACATTCCTCATTTGGTACATACATTGCCTCATTTTTCCTTCCAGTCCATTCCCTGCAGAAGATATTGCTGGATTTTTACTACATCTATGAAAATATTAATATCGAGCGAGGTGAAATATGATGAATACCAAGTAATTGAAACCAATAGATTCCAAATTATATTTCTGAATTTGAGCGAGGGATGAGGTGAAATACAGAGTAATAAAATCGACATGTGTAAAAACATTTTAGCCAAGTGCAATTAAGTCTACTTAAAAGAGTTTGAAAAACAAAGCAAACAGTCTTATATTTGCGGTGCCGAAGCAATAACTTGCGAGACGGATAGGTCAGTTTGTCATGTCCCAGTTGCCAATATGCAAAGAAGCCATTGAAAAGATGTATGCTTGAACGATGCAGCCGAAAATGGCACAAAATGAGTCGTCGAATGGGGGTGTTTATGTTCAGAAAATTAGCGGCCGGTTTTGTATATTAATTTAATATTTGTGTTTTAATATCTTTAAATATGACAGCTGAGAAAATATCACATGTCAAATTTGTAGTCTACTTCCGTGTGAATTGGCAGAATACGCTATAGGAAAGTTATTTCCTTTATATGACATAATAGAATAAAAATAACTTTGGTACGAATAAAATGTCGCTTAACAAAAAGAGATAGAAAGCGTTTTACAATGAACGCGTGTCAGGATGGCCGAGCGGTCTAAGGCGCTGCGTTCAGGTCGCAGTCTACTTTGTAGGCGTGGGTTCGAATCCCACTCCTGACAGTTTTCTTTCGCTGGTGTGGTTTCATAGGAAGGAATACAAGCTTGTTAAATTGCGCTTCAATTTCCCGATCGCGTTATGCACTTGCTAAGCACATTCCTCATTTGGTACATACATTGCCTCATTTTTCCTTCCAGTCCATTCCCTGCAGAAGATATTGCTGGATTTTTACTACATCTATGAAAATATTAATATCGAGCGAGGTGAAATATGATGAATACCAAGTAATTGAAACCAATAGATTCCAAATTATATTTCTGAATTTGAGCGAGGGATGAGGTGAAATACAGAGTAATAAAATCGACATGTGTAAAAACATTTTAGCCAAGTGCAATTAAGTCTACTTAAAAGAGTTTGAAAAACAAAGCAAACAGTCTTATATTTGCGGTGCCGAAGCAATAACTTGCGAGACGGAAAGGTCAGTTTGTCATGTCCCAGTTGCCAATATGCAAAGAAGCCATTGAAAAGATGTATGCTTGAACGATGCAGCCGAAAATGGCACAAAATGAGTCGTCGAATGGGGGTGTTTATGTTCAGAAAATTAGCGGCCGGTTTTGTATATTAATTTAATATTTGTGTTTTAATATCTTTAAATATGACAGCTGAGAAAATATCACATGTCAAATTTGTAGTCTACTTCCGTGTGAATTGGCAGAATACGCTATAGGAAAGTTATTTCCTTTATATGACATAATAGAATAAAAATAACTTTGGTACGAATAAAATGTCGCTTAACAAAAAGAGATAGAAAGCGTTTTACAATGAACGCGTGTCAGGATGGCCGAGCGGTCTAAGGCGCTGCGTTCAGGTCGCAGTCTACTTTGTAGGCGTGGGTTCGAATCCCACTCCTGACAGTTTTCTTTCGCTGGTGTGGTTTCATAGGAAGGAATACAAGCTTGTTAAATTGCGCTTCAATTTCCCGATCGCGTTATGCACTTGCTAAGCACATTCCTCATTTGGTACATACATTGCCTCATTTTTCCTTCCAGTCCATTCCCTGCAGAAGATATTGCTGGATTTTTACTACATCTATGAAAATATTAATATCGAGCGAGGTGAAATATGATGAATACCAAGTAATTGAAACCAATAGATTCCAAATTATATTTCTGAATTTGAGCGAGGGATGAGGTGAAATACAGAGTAATAAAATCGACATGTGTAAAAACATTTTAGCCAAGTGCAATTAAGTCTACTTAAAAGAGTTTGAAAAACAAAGCAAACAGTCTTATATTTGCGGTGCCGAAGCAATAACTTGCGAGACGGAAAGGTCAGTTTGTCATGTCCCAGTTGCCAATATGCAAAGAAGCCATTGAAAAGATGTATGCTTGAACGATGCAGCCGAAAATGGCACAAAATGAGTCGTCGAATGGGGGTGTTTATGTTCAGAAAATTAGCGGCCGGTTTTGTATATTAATTTAATATTTGTGTTTTAATATCTTTAAATATGACAGCTGAGAAAATATCACATGTCAAATTTGTAGTCTACTTCCGTGTGAATTGGCAGAATACGCTATAGGAAAGTTATTTCCTTTATATGACATAATAGAATAAAAATAACTTTGGTACGAATAAAATGTCGCTTAACAAAAAGAGATAGAAAGCGTTTTACAATGAACGCGTGTCAGGATGGCCGAGCGGTCTAAGGCGCTGCGTTCAGGTCGCAGTCTACTTTGTAGGCGTGGGTTCGAATCCCACTCCTGACAGTTTTCTTTCGCTGGTGTGGTTTCATAGGAAGGAATACAAGCTTGTTAAATTGCGCTTCAATTTCCCGATCGCGTTATGCACTTGCTAAGCACATTCCTCATTTGGTACATACATTGCCTCATTTTTCCTTCCAGTCCATTCCCTGCAGAAGATATTGCTGGATTTTTACTACATCTATGAAAATATTAATATCGAGCGAGGTGAAATATGATGAATACCAAGTAATTGAAACCAATAGATTCCAAATTATATTTCTGAATTTGAGCGAGGGATGAGGTGAAATACAGAGTAATAAAATCGACATGTGTAAAAACATTTTAGCCAAGTGCAATTAAGTCTACTTAAAAGAGTTTGAAAAACAAAGCAAACAGTCTTATATTTGCGGTGCCGAAGCAATAACTTGCGAGACGGAAAGGTCAGTTTGTCATGTCCCAGTTGCCAATATGCAAAGAAGCCATTGAAAAGATGTATGCTTGAACGATGCAGCCGAAAATGGCACAAAATGAGTCGTCGAATGGGGGTGTTTATGTTCAGAAAATTAGCGGCCGGTTTTGTATATTAATTTAATATTTGTGTTTTAATATCTTTAAATATGACAGCTGAGAAAATATCACATGTCAAATTTGTAGTCTACTTCCGTGTGAATTGGCAGAATACGCTATAGGAAAGTTATTTCCTTTATATGACATAATAGAATAAAAATAACTTTGGTACGAATAAAATGTCGCTTAACAAAAAGAGATAGAAAGCGTTTTACAATGAACGCGTGTCAGGATGGCCGAGCGGTCTAAGGCGCTGCGTTCAGGTCGCAGTCTACTTTGTAGGCGTGGGTTCGAATCCCACTCCTGACAGTTTTCTTTCGCTGGTGTGGTTTCATAGGAAGGAATACAAGCTTGTTAAATTGCGCTTCAATTTCCCGATCGCGTTATGCACTTGCTAAGCACATTCCTCATTTGGTACATACATTGCCTCATTTTTCCTTCCAGTCCATTCCCTGCAGAAGATATTGCTGGATTTTTACTACATCTATGAAAATATTAATATCGAGCGAGGTGAAATATGATGAATACCAAGTAATTGAAACCAATAGATTCCAAATTATATTTCTGAATTTGAGCGAGGGATGAGGTGAAATACAGAGTAATAAAATCGACATGTGTAAAAACATTTTAGCCAAGTGCAATTAAGTCTACTTAAAAGAGTTTGAAAAACAAAGCAAACAGTCTTATATTTGCGGTGCCGAAGCAATAACTTGCGAGACGGAAAGGTCAGTTTGTCATGTCCCAGTTGCCAATATGCAAAGAAGCCATTGAAAAGATGTATGCTTGAACGATGCAGCCGAAAATGGCACAAAATGAGTCGTCGAATGGGGGTGTTTATGTTCAGAAAATTAGCGGCCGGTTTTGTATATTAATTTAATATTTGTGTTTTAATATCTTTAAATATGACAGCTGAGAAAATATCACATGTCAAATTTGTAGTCTACTTCCGTGTGAATTGGCAGAATACGCTATAGGAAAGTTATTTCCTTTATATGACATAATAGAATAAAAATAACTTTGGTACGAATAAAATGTCGCTTAACAAAAAGAGATAGAAAGCGTTTTACAATGAACGCGTGTCAGGATGGCCGAGCGGTCTAAGGCGCTGCGTTCAGGTCGCAGTCTACTTTGTAGGCGTGGGTTCGAATCCCACTCCTGACAGTTTTCTTTCGCTGGTGTGGTTTCATAGGAAGGAATACAAGCTTGTTAAATTGCGCTTCAATTTCCCGATCGCGTTATGCACTTGCTAAGCACATTCCTCATTTGGTACATACATTGCCTCATTTTTCCTTCCAGTCCATTCCCTGCAGAAGATATTGCTGGATTTTTACTACATCTATGAAAATATTAATATCGAGCGAGGTGAAATATGATGAATACCAAGTAATTGAAACCAATAGATTCCAAATTATATTTCTGAATTTGAGCGAGGGATGAGGTGAAATACAGAGTAATAAAATCGACATGTGTAAAAACATTTTAGCCAAGTGCAATTAAGTCTACTTAAAAGAGTTTGAAAAACAAAGCAAACAGTCTTATATTTGCGGTGCCGAAGCAATAACTTGCGAGACGGAAAGGTCAGTTTGTCATGTCCCAGTTGCCAATATGCAAAGAAGCCATTGAAAAGATGTATGCTTGAACGATGCAGCCGAAAATGGCACAAAATGAGTCGTCGAATGGGGGTGTTTATGTTCAGAAAATTAGCGGCCGGTTTTGTATATTAATTTAATATTTGTGTTTTAATATCTTTAAATATGACAGCTGAGAAAATATCACATGTCAAATTTGTAGTCTACTTCCGTGTGAATTGGCAGAATACGCTATAGGAAAGTTATTTCCTTTATATGACATAATAGAATAAAAATAACTTTGGTACGAATAAAATGTCGCTTAACAAAAAGAGATAGAAAGCGTTTTACAATGAACGCGTGTCAGGATGGCCGAGCGGTCTAAGGCGCTGCGTTCAGGTCGCAGTCTACTTTGTAGGCGTGGGTTCGAATCCCACTCCTGACAGTTTTCTTTCGCTGGTGTGGTTTCATAGGAAGGAATACAAGCTTGTTAAATTGCGCTTCAATTTCCCGATCGCGTTATGCACTTGCTAAGCACATTCCTCATTTGGTACATACATTGCCTCATTTTTCCTTCCAGTCCATTCCCTGCAGAAGATATTGCTGGATTTTTACTACATCTATGAAAATATTAATATCGAGCGAGGTGAAATATGATGAATACCAAGTAATTGAAACCAATAGATTCCAAATTATATTTCTGAATTTGAGCGAGGGATGAGGTGAAATACAGAGTAATAAAATCGACATGTGTAAAAACATTTTAGCCAAGTGCAATTAAGTCTACTTAAAAGAGTTTGAAAAACAAAGCAAACAGTCTTATATTTGCGGTGCCGAAGCAATAACTTGCGAGACGGAAAGGTCAGTTTGTCATGTCCCAGTTGCCAATATGCAAAGAAGCCATTGAAAAGATGTATGCTTGAACGATGCAGCCGAAAATGGCACAAAATGAGTCGTCGAATGGGGGTGTTTATGTTCAGAAAATTAGCGGCCGGTTTTGTATATTAATTTAATATTTGTGTTTTAATATCTTTAAATATGACAGCTGAGAAAATATCACATGTCAAATTTGTAGTCTACTTCCGTGTGAATTGGCAGAATACGCTATAGGAAAGTTATTTCCTTTATATGACATAATAGAATAAAAATAACTTTGGTACGAATAAAATGTCGCTTAACAAAAAGAGATAGAAAGCGTTTTACAATGAACGCGTGTCAGGATGGCCGAGCGGTCTAAGGCGCTGCGTTCAGGTCGCAGTCTACTTTGTAGGCGTGGGTTCGAATCCCACTCCTGACAGTTTTCTTTCGCTGGTGTGGTTTCATAGGAAGGAATACAAGCTTGTTAAATTGCGCTTCAATTTCCCGATCGCGTTATGCACTTGCTAAGCACATTCCTCATTTGGTACATACATTGCCTCATTTTTCCTTCCAGTCCATTCCCTGCAGAAGATATTGCTGGATTTTTACTACATCTATGAAAATATTAATATCGAGCGAGGTGAAATATGATGAATACCAAGTAATTGAAACCAATAGATTCCAAATTATATTTCTGAATTTGAGCGAGGGATGAGGTGAAATACAGAGTAATAAAATCGACATGTGTAAAAACATTTTAGCCAAGTGCAATTAAGTCTACTTAAAAGAGTTTGAAAAACAAAGCAAACAGTCTTATATTTGCGGTGCCGAAGCAATAACTTGCGAGACGGATAGGTCAGTTTGTCATGTCCCAGTTGCCAATATGCAAAGAAGCCATTGAAAAGATGTATGCTTGAACGATGCAGCCGAAAATGGCACAAAATGAGTCGTCGAATGGGGGTGTTTATGTTCAGAAAATTAGCGGCCGGTTTTGTATATTAATTTAATATTTGTGTTTTAATATCTTTAAATATGACAGCTGAGAAAATATCACATGTCAAATTTGTAGTCTACTTCCGTGTGAATTGGCAGAATACGCTATAGGAAAGTTATTTCCTTTATATGACATAATAGAATAAAAATAACTTTGGTACGAATAAAATGTCGCTTAACAAAAAGAGATAGAAAGCGTTTTACAATGAACGCGTGTCAGGATGGCCGAGCGGTCTAAGGCGCTGCGTTCAGGTCGCAGTCTACTTTGTAGGCGTGGGTTCGAATCCCACTCCTGACAGTTTTCTTTCGCTGGTGTGGTTTCATAGGAAGGAATACAAGCTTGTTAAATTGCGCTTCAATTTCCCGATCGCGTTATGCACTTGCTAAGCACATTCCTCATTTGGTACATACATTGCCTCATTTTTCCTTCCAGTCCATTCCCTGCAGAAGATATTGCTGGATTTTTACTACATCTATGAAAATATTAATATCGAGCGAGGTGAAATATGATGAATACCAAGTAATTGAAACCAATAGATTCCAAATTATATTTCTGAATTTGAGCGAGGGATGAGGTGAAATACAGAGTAATAAAATCGACATGTGTAAAAACATTTTAGCCAAGTGCAATTAAGTCTACTTAAAAGAGTTTGAAAAACAAAGCAAACAGTCTTATATTTGCGGTGCCGAAGCAATAACTTGCGAGACGGAAAGGTCAGTTTGTCATGTCCCAGTTGCCAATATGCAAAGAAGCCATTGAAAAGATGTATGCTTGAACGATGCAGCCGAAAATGGCACAAAATGAGTCGTCGAATGGGGGTGTTTATGTTCAGAAAATTAGCGGCCGGTTTTGTATATTAATTTAATATTTGTGTTTTAATATCTTTAAATATGACAGCTGAGAAAATATCACATGTCAAATTTGTAGTCTACTTCCGTGTGAATTGGCAGAATACGCTATAGGAAAGTTATTTCCTTTATATGACATAATAGAATAAAAATAACTTTGGTACGAATAAAATGTCGCTTAACAAAAAGAGATAGAAAGCGTTTTACAATGAACGCGTGTCAGGATGGCCGAGCGGTCTAAGGCGCTGCGTTCAGGTCGCAGTCTACTTTGTAGGCGTGGGTTCGAATCCCACTCCTGACAGTTTTCTTTCGCTGGTGTGGTTTCATAGGAAGGAATACAAGCTTGTTAAATTGCGCTTCAATTTCCCGATCGCGTTATGCACTTGCTAAGCACATTCCTCATTTGGTACATACATTGCCTCATTTTTCCTTCCAGTCCATTCCCTGCAGAAGATATTGCTGGATTTTTACTACATCTATGAAAATATTAATATCGAGCGAGGTGAAATATGATGAATACCAAGTAATTGAAACCAATAGATTCCAAATTATATTTCTGAATTTGAGCGAGGGATGAGGTGAAATACAGAGTAATAAAATCGACATGTGTAAAAACATTTTAGCCAAGTGCAATTAAGTCTACTTAAAAGAGTTTGAAAAACAAAGCAAACAGTCTTATATTTGCGGTGCCGAAGCAATAACTTGCGAGACGGAAAGGTCAGTTTGTCATGTCCCAGTTGCCAATATGCAAAGAAGCCATTGAAAAGATGTATGCTTGAACGATGCAGCCGAAAATGGCACAAAATGAGTCGTCGAATGGGGGTGTTTATGTTCAGAAAATTAGCGGCCGGTTTTGTATATTAATTTAATATTTGTGTTTTAATATCTTTAAATATGACAGCTGAGAAAATATCACATGTCAAATTTGTAGTCTACTTCCGTGTGAATTGGCAGAATACGCTATAGGAAAGTTATTTCCTTTATATGACATAATAGAATAAAAATAACTTTGGTACGAATAAAATGTCGCTTAACAAAAAGAGATAGAAAGCGTTTTACAATGAACGCGTGTCAGGATGGCCGAGCGGTCTAAGGCGCTGCGTTCAGGTCGCAGTCTACTTTGTAGGCGTGGGTTCGAATCCCACTCCTGACAGTTTTCTTTCGCTGGTGTGGTTTCATAGGAAGGAATACAAGCTTGTTAAATTGCGCTTCAATTTCCCGATCGCGTTATGCACTTGCTAAGCACATTCCTCATTTGGTACATACATTGCCTCATTTTTCCTTCCAGTCCATTCCCTGCAGAAGATATTGCTGGATTTTTACTACATCTATGAAAATATTAATATCGAGCGAGGTGAAATATGATGAATACCAAGTAATTGAAACCAATAGATTCCAAATTATATTTCTGAATTTGAGCGAGGGATGAGGTGAAATACAGAGTAATAAAATCGACATGTGTAAAAACATTTTAGCCAAGTGCAATTAAGTCTACTTAAAAGAGTTTGAAAAACAAAGCAAACAGTCTTATATTTGCGGTGCCGAAGCAATAACTTGCGAGACGGAAAGGTCAGTTTGTCATGTCCCAGTTGCCAATATGCAAAGAAGCCATTGAAAAGATGTATGCTTGAACGATGCAGCCGAAAATGGCACAAAATGAGTCGTCGAATGGGGGTGTTTATGTTCAGAAAATTAGCGGCCGGTTTTGTATATTAATTTAATATTTGTGTTTTAATATCTTTAAATATGACAGCTGAGAAAATATCACATGTCAAATTTGTAGTCTACTTCCGTGTGAATTGGCAGAATACGCTATAGGAAAGTTATTTCCTTTATATGACATAATAGAATAAAAATAACTTTGGTACGAATAAAATGTCGCTTAACAAAAGAGATAGAAAGCGTTTTACAATGAACGCGTGTCAGGATGGCCGAGCGGTCTAAGGCGCTGCGTTCAGGTCGCAGTCTACTTTGTAGGCGTGGGTTCGAATCCCACTCCTGACAGTTTTCTTTCGCTGGTGTGGTTTCATAGGAAGGAATACAAGCTTGTTAAATTGCGCTTCAATTTCCCGATCGCGTTATGCACTTGCTAAGCACATTCCTCATTTGGTACATACATTGCCTCATTTTTCCTTCCAGTCCATTCCCTGCAGAAGATATTGCTGGATTTTTACTACATCTATGAAAATATTAATATCGAGCGAGGTGAAATATGATGAATACCAAGTAATTGAAACCAATAGATTCCAAATTATATTTCTGAATTTGAGCGAGGAATGAGGTGAAATACAGAGTAATAAAATCGACATGTGTAAAAACATTTTAGCCAAGTGCAATTAAGTCTACTTAAAAGAGTTTGAAAAACAAAGCAAACAGTCTTATATTTGCGGTGCCGAAGCAATAACTTGCGAGACGGATAGGTCAGTTTGTCATGTCCCAGTTGCCAATATGCAAAGAAGCCATTGAAAAGATGTATGCTTGAACGATGCAGCCGAAAATGGCACAAAATGAGTCGTTGAATGGGGGTGTTTATGTTCAGAAAATTAGCGGCCGGTTTTGTATATTAATTTAATATTTGTGTTTTAATATCTTTAAATATGACAGCTGAGAAAATATCACATGTCAAATTTGTAGTCTACTTCCGTGTGAATTGGCAGAATACGCTATAGGAAAGTTATTTCCTTTATATGACATAATAGAATAAAAATAACTTTGGTACGAATAAAATGTCGCTTAACAAAAAGAGATAGAAAGCGTTTTACAATGAACGCGTGTCAGGATGGCCGAGCGGTCTAAGGCGCTGCGTTCAGGTCGCAGTCTACTTTGTAGGCGTGGGTTCGAATCCCACTCCTGACAGTTTTCTTTCGCTGGTGTGGTTTCATAGGAAGGAATACAAGCTTGTTAAATTGCGCTTCAATTTCCCGATCGCGTTATGCACTTGCTAAGCACATTCCTCATTTGGTACATACATTGCCTCATTTTTCCTTCCAGTCCATTCCCTGCAGAAGATATTGCTGGATTTTTACTACATCTATGAAAATATTAATATCGAGCGAGGTGAAATATGATGAATACCAAGTAATTGAAACCAATAGATTCCAAATTATATTTCTGAATTTGAGCGAGGGATGAGGTGAAATACAGAGTAATAAAATCGACATGTGTAAAAACATTTTAGCCAAGTGCAATTAAGTCTACTTAAAAGAGTTTGAAAAACAAAGCAAACAGTCTTATATTTGCGGTGCCGAAGCAATAACTTGCGAGACGGATAGGTCAGTTTGTCATGTCCCAGTTGCCAATATGCAAAGAAGCCATTGAAAAGATGTATGCTTGAACGATGCAGCCGAAAATGGCACAAAATGAGTCGTTGAATGGGGGTGTTTATGTTCAGAAAATTAGCGGCCGGTTTTGTATATTAATTTAATATTTGTGTTTTAATATCTTTAAATATGACAGCTGAGAAAATATCACATGTCAAATTTGTAGTCTACTTCCGTGTGAATTGGCAGAATACGCTATAGGAAAGTTATTTCCTTTATATGACATAATAGAATAAAAATAACTTTGGTACGAATAAAATGTCGCTTAACAAAAAGAGATAGAAAGCGTTTTACAATGAACGCGTGTCAGGATGGCCGAGCGGTCTAAGGCGCTGCGTTCAGGTCGCAGTCTACTTTGTAGGCGTGGGTTCGAATCCCACTCCTGACAGTTTTCTTTCGCTGGTGTGGTTTCATAGGAAGGAATACAAGCTTGTTAAATTGCGCTTCAATTTCCCGATCGCGTTATGCACTTGCTAAGCACATTCCTCATTTGGTACATACATTGCCTCATTTTTCCTTCCAGTCCATTCCCTGCAGAAGATATTGCTGGATTTTTACTACATCTATGAAAATATTAATATCGAGCGAGGTGAAATATGATGAATACCAAGTAATTGAAACCAATAGATTCCAAATTATATTTCTGAATTTGAGCGAGGAATGAGGTGAAATACAGAGTAATAAAATCGACATGTGTAAAAACATTTTAGCCAAGTGCAATTAAGTCTACTTAAAAGAGTTTGAAAAACAAAGCAAACAGTCTTATATTTGCGGTGCCGAAGCAATAACTTGCGAGACGGAAAGGTCAGTTTGTCATGTCCCAGTTGCCAATATGCAAAGAAGCCATTGAAAAGATGTATGCTTGAACGATGCAGCCGAAAATGGCACAAAATGAGTCGTCGAATGGGGGTGTTTATGTTCAGAAAATTAGCGGCCGGTTTTGTATATTAATTTAATATTTGTGTTTTAATATCTTTAAATATGACAGCTGAGAAAATATCACATGTCAAATTTGTAGTCTACTTCCGTGTGAATTGGCAGAATACGCTATAGGAAAGTTATTTCCTTTATATGACATAATAGAATAAAAATAACTTTGGTACGAATAAAATGTCGCTTAACAAAAAGAGATAGAAAGCGTTTTACAATGAACGCGTGTCAGGATGGCCGAGCGGTCTAAGGCGCTGCGTTCAGGTCGCAGTCTACTTTGTAGGCGTGGGTTCGAATCCCACTCCTGACAGTTTTCTTTCGCTGGTGTGGTTTCATAGGAAGGAATACAAGCTTGTTAAATTGCGCTTCAATTTCCCGATGGCGTTATGCACTTGCCAAGCACATTCCTCATTTGGTACATACATTGCCTCATTTTTCCTTCCAGTCCATTCCCTGCAGAAGATATTGCTGGATTTTTACTACATCTATGAAAATATTAATATCGAGCGAGGTGAAATATGATGAATACCAAGTAATTGAAACCAATAGATTCCAAATTATATTTCTGAATTTGAGCGAGGAATGAGGTGAAATACAGAGTAATAAAATCGACATGTGTAAAAACATTTTAGCCAAGTGCAATTAAGTCTACTTAAAAGAGTTTGAAAAACAAAGCAAACAGTCTTATATTTGCGGTGCCGAAGCAATAACTTGCGAGACGGAAAGGTCAGTTTGTCATGTCCCAGTTGCCAATATGCAAAGAAGCCATTGAAAAGATGTATGCTTGAACGATGCAGCCGAAAATGGCACAAAATGAGTCGTCGAATGGGGGTGTTTATGTTCAGAAAATTAGCGGCCGGTTTTGTATATTAATTTAATATTTGTGTTTTAATATCTTTAAATATGACAGCTGAGAAAATATCACATGTCAAATTTGTAGTCTACTTACGTGTGAATTGGCAGAATACGCTATAGGAAAGTTATTTCCTTTATATGACATAATAGAATAAAAATAACTTTGGTACGAATAAAATGTCGCTTAACAAGGGTACTTTTCGCTGTTGCTTTCTCGTTCCTGACTTTGTACCCCTACTACTTCTCAATGGTTGCTATTATTAGTACCCGAGCATCCAATCAGTCTATTCCTTTTCAGATGGTTAATATTAGAAGGCCGAAGAAAGGTTTCACGTATATATTCCACACAATGTAGCACATATAAATATAAAGTGATTTATGTCTATAAAGCGAAATGTTTAGCACAAATGTCTGGATTGGCATGAATATAGTCATATGATTGAAAATACATGACAATATGAACATAGTAAGATGATTTATGTTTATAGAGGAAAATGTTTTACACACAAACAGTTATTCTTACACAAATGTCTGGATTGAATTGTATTTTTATTATCGATTTAAAACATATGAAGATATATAAAAGGTCATCGTTAAAAGCAATCACTAAAATGAAGGGGTAAACAACATAAATACTTCACTGACCAAAAACGCACGAATATTTAGTTCAATGAGATTCTTTTAAGCTATTGCTCTCTGAAATTTGGAATGGCACAGTCATCTGATAACAGTAAAATTGTTAATAATCCAGCTACAAGAAATAAATTCATTATGTCTCGATAGTCCACCGCATTTTTCATTCGGTTCCCGCGCGGTTCTGTCTATTTTATAAAAACCCTATTTATTACAAATAAAATTGCAGTTCAAGAAATATCGATTAAAACTGCTTGAGACTAACAGAGATTGTTTCTAAAATTACAGTTAAGAGAAATATCGTTTAAGGACAGAGTTATAATATTTGACCTTAAAAAGCACAACGTTTGTAAAAATCGACCTTCGTTGGGTTGTAACACGGAGCCGCGTGTTACATACACCCCCCCGACAGTGAAAATTAGTACACAATGAAGGGGGCTAACCTTATAGGAAGTGTTATTGCTCTGCCGTACCTTGTAACTATTGACTTTGGCTCTGTCATCACTGATTCTGGTTCTTCTATATCTCGCGGCGGCGTGTCGGCTTCAACTGGCTCGGTTGTTGATGGGATGTCGGTGGGCCATCCGTTGTCAGCACGACTGTCTGGGGCTGGCGTTATCGTTTCTTCACCTCCTGATAGGTCTACATCGCGGAACAGCAGGTCATTTGGATCAACGTCGGCCGGGGATAGTCTGTGTTTGGAGACCGCTTCAGCTTTCCCATTAATCTCTAGAATGATGTAATTCTGACGTCGATCTAACACACGATAAGGACCGCGCTTCGGTTTGGCTAAAATTCTGTTATCCATATCGTTGTTGATGAAGAACCATTTGCAGCTATCAAAGTCTTTGCGTTTATAGATTGGACCATGTTGCTGACGTGTAGGGCAGATCGGCCGATTCTGAGCGTTATATTGTAGAATACTGCGAAGCGGAAACAAAAATGTTGGATCGTTCATCGTTGATGTAGTTTCAGGGCGTGATCGAACTAGTTCGCCAGGCAGCCGTAGACATTCGCCAAATACCATTTCAGCGGAACTACATTTAATCGGCTCACGAGGTCTTGTACGCATTGATAGGAGTACTTCGGGTAAAGCCGCAAGCCAATTTTCTTCTGGGCTAGCCTTGAGCGCCGCCTTTAGTTCTCGGTGTGGCCTTTCGACGAATCCATTTGCTCTCGGGTTGCGAGCCGCGGTCACGGAGTGTTTGACACCGTAGTATTGCAGTAGGGCTGCGAACTCTTCTCCGAGGAATTGTGCGCCACGATCGGTTGTCACTTCAGCCGGAGCACCGAACCGAGCGAACCAATTGAGCTCAAGCGCATAACTAACAGTTTCTTGCTTTATGTCTGGAAGTGGTATGGCCTCATACCATCGAGTGGTGCGGTCCCGTATTGACAGTAGATATCGCATGTTGTTCACGGCAGGTAAGGTTACCAGATCAACGTGTATGTGCGTAAACCGGACTTTGGGCACTTGAATGACTTGTGGCGCCGTTTTGGTGTGTCTCGTCACTTTGCATTTCTGACATTCTAGACATTGTTTTGACCACATCTTGATATCTCGTCGCATGCCAGGCCAAAAATACGTCCTGGATAAAATTTCTACTGATGCTTCGCCCGATGGGTGGCTCATTGAATGGTAGACTTCGAAGATCTTGTGACGGAGTTTTTCAGGTATAAACGGTCGAGGGCCCACGTCAGTTATTTCACACTGCAGTAGGGTTCCGTCGTAATCAAGTGTTTTCAGACGATTGACATCAAATGTCCGAAGTGATGGATCATCTTGCTGAGCTGCTTGCAATTCCTGTGTGCTTATTGGTGAAGGATACGATATTGAGGCACAAAGATCTGCAGGGCGGCTTAGGGAGTCTGCGACCACATTTTCTGATCCTTTGACATGAGTGACCTCATATTCATATTCGTGTATTCGTGTAAGTTGTGAGTTGACACGTCGTGAATATAAATATTCTTTCTTTCCTCTCAGCATCGGCAGAAGTGGAAGATGGTCAGTGTAGATCTTGAACTTCCGGCCATCCAGATAAGTGTGGAAGTGTAGGATCGACCGGTAGATTGCGAGTAATTCTTTTCCTAATGTATCATATCGAGTCTCGCGTGGTTGTAGTTTTTGTGAGTAGAAGGCGATCGGTTGGTGTATACCATTGATGGATTGTTGAAGTACTGCGCCTATGGCAACGTCGGATGCGTCAGTTCTCAATTCAAAAGGTTGAGACCAATCCGGGAATGTAGCATGGTCGCTTCGCATAGGGCCCTTTTGGCATCCTCGTGAGCCTGCATGTCGTCCACATTGAGCTGAATCGGTTGTGATTTCTTGACGAAACGGCTTTCTGGCACGAGATATTTGTGAAGAGGTGCCAGAATCTTGGCAAGGCCGGGTACAAAACGAGAATAGTAGTTCATCTTGCCCAAGAATCGTCGTAATGCTCGAACAGTGGTTGGAGGCTGAAGATCTTGAATAGCACGAACCTTAGTAGGTATAGGTGTCATGCCTTCTTGGGAAATTTGATGACCAAGGAATTCAATTGATTTCTGTGCAAAGACGCATTTGTTGCCATGAAGTCGGAGACCATAGTCTGCTAGACGTGTGAGCAGGATCTCAATATGTTGTATATGTTCTGTCATTGAGTTGGAGAATACCAGGATGTCGTCTAGATATGGAATTACAAATGGTAGACCATCTAATATTTCATCCATAACGCGTTGGAATGTTTGTGAGGCATTCTTGAGACCGAAAGGCATATAGTGATATTCGTGTGTGCCACCTCCGGTGAATCTGAGTGCAGTATATGCTATTGAGTCTTTGTCCATTGGTACTTGATAGTATGCTTTTACCAAGTCAAGTTTGGAATACACAGCATGACCGATAGCAGATCTGAGTAGGTCGGCGGGATTTGGTAGGATATACGAATCAGACTGTGTGCAGGAATTGAGAATACGATAATCCCCACACACTCTGAATGTTTCTGGTTCACTCTTTGGTACTACTACCACAGGCGACGCAAAAGGTGAGCTAGATCGTTTACAGATGCCTTGTTGACGTAGCATGGCGAATTCTTGCTCGGCAGCCTTATGTTTGTGTGGTGCCAATGGACGTGCTCGTGGAGGATGAGGAAGTGGTTTGGATAAGATGATACGATGAGCTGTGATGGCACGTTTCCTCTTGAGATCGGGCATGAAGGAAATAGGTTTGAAAATTTCTTCATGACGTTTCAGAGCATCGTCCAGTTGCGGTACATGAGGAACTGGAGGAATAAGCTGTATGGATGAGACTGCTTTGGCGCGAGTCGTATGTTTTAGCGCTGATGTAAGCAACTGATTGTCTGCAGTGCGTATCTCTCGCGTTCTTGGACGGATGGTCAGGTCAAAATGTTCGAGGAAGTCTCGTCCAATGATGTTTCGTGTCGTTTTGGCGATGATGAACGGATAATTGAAACATCTTTTTGAGTTGGAGAACGAGATTGTGTGTACTCGTACCCCAAACGTCGCTATGTTGGAGCCGTTGGCGCAAGTCAGACTGCTGGTGTCGACTGGGTGGGTGGGTTCGAAATAATTGTAGCGTAGTAAGCTTACATCTGATCCAGTGTCAATTAGAAATAATTCGCCAGAGATTGTATCACGGATGAGAAAAGATGTTGATCGTGGCAACTGACGATGTGATTGGTTGTTGGTATTTGGGCGTTTGAAGCATGACTTGACTGGAGCTGTCGCTGTAAATACAATAGTTTGATTGTGTTCTACCGCGAAAGCAACGTGCTTCGAGCCATCAGACGTGGAGCGGCCAACAATCTTGGGGTGCTCAGCCTCTACTGCCGCCGCGGAGGCTGAGCCCTCCAGTTTTCCGAGCATTCCCTGGGCGGACCCCCTTGAGTTGTTGAGGGTGGCCGCGCCCACCTGAACGTCGTGTCTGTGTGCGGGAAGGTGCAGCCGTTACCGAGGCAGTAACGTGTGGAGTGGCCATAGCTCCGATGGTTCGGACACCACTCCGCTGGTAACTGTGGCATTGTTGTCCGGTCTCTCGACGTCGACCTCCTGGCGTTATTCCAGGTCGGTGGTCGACGCTGGTCACGCCTGCTCTGGTCGCGTCTGTTTTGAACGGCATTGACTGAGGCCAAATCTGGTCTTACGGTGAGGTTCTCTAGAAGGTTGATGAGGCGTTCATTCGTGGCATTTGTTCCGGCTGATGATGTGGTGGGATGTGATTCGACCATTCTTGGGATGATGTGGACATTCTCTTGGGCCGGTACGCTGTGGTTGTGTTTCTTCCACCACTTGTCTAGACGTGCCGGCAGAACGTCATCTTGTACTTCGAGGGAGTCGCGCAGGAGCGTGGCCATCTCTTGTAGTGCCGGCGGGAGATTCTGTATGAATAATCGCATTACGATTTCCTTTGGTAGGTTGAATTCTAAGGCTTTGTGCTCCATATCCCTAAATAGCTCAGAAGGCGTGCGGCTACCTAGGGGCATCTGGCTCATTAGTTCTGTAAGCCTGTCTTCTCGATCTGGTTTCAAACGCTGCATGACGGCACGTTGCAGGCTCTGCCATGGCTGTGAACATGTGCCCTTAGTGTATTGATGCAGTATATCTATGAGTCCGCGTCTGAAAGACATTGGGATCGTCTCCCAAGCCCTCAAAAATATGGAACCCTCGTCTGTTATATTGGACACCTTGGCCAGTAAATTGACATCTTCGACCCACACGTCAAGGTATTCTGGATCGAATTGGCATATTTTATACTGTGTCCATGTGGTGGTGCTGTTTTTGGTTGTGCTCGCTGTCGGGCTTCCTGTATTTCCTGAACTGGCCCTTATCTTATACGTATGAGTGTTGTCGAGAATTGATGGAACTGTAACATCGTCCTCGCCCGTCATCGTGTAGCTGTCTTCGAGCATTGTAATCCAGAGAGAGTTTTTCTGTGATTTGTGTCTTAGAGTTTGCTTATCTTTGTAGTAGTCATCCAAGGTGATTGAATTTCTAGAATCTAGATGTTTATTAATTCTTTGCTGGCTGTGAGTTCGACGAACCGGGGCACCATTATGTAGGGGTACTTTTTGCTGTTGCTTTCTAGTTCGTGACTTTTACCCCTACTACATATCAATGGTGGTTATTATTATTACCCATGCGCCTAATCAGTCTCTGATCTTTTCGGATGATTGATGTGAGAAGGCAAAAACATCTGGTCATACGTATATTAGATATAAAGTTGCAAATAGTAATGTAATTCACAGTTAGTTCAAATTGTATATATGTTAGTCAGCTGTAAAAATAGATTTTTATGCAAAAATAAGTCTTAAACATCATTCACAGTGAGAATAGTCAAACGATTAAAAATACATGACAATATGAACATAGTAAGATGATTTAGGTTTATAGAGGAAAATGTTTTACACACAAACAGTTATTCTTACACAAATGTCTGGATTGAATTGTATTTTTATTATCGATTTAAAACATATGAAGATATATAAAAAGTCATCGTTAAAAGCAATCACTAAAATGAAGGGGTAAACAACATAAATACTTCACTGACCAAAAACTCACGAATATTTAGTTCAATGAGATTCTTTTAAGCTATTGCTCTCTGAAATTTGGAATGGTACAGTCATCTGATAACAGTAAAATTGTTAATAATCCAGCTACAAGAAATAAATTCATTATGTCTCGATAGTCCACCGCATTTTTCATTCGGTTCCCGCGCGGTTCTGTCTATTTTATAAAAACCCTATTTATTACAAATAACATTGCAGTTCAAGAAATATCGATTAAAACTGCTTGAGACTAACAGAGATTGTTTCTAAAATTACAGTTAAGAGAAATATCGTTTAAGGACAGAGTTATAATATTTGACCTTAAAAAGCACAACGTTAGTAAAAATCGACCTTCGTTGGGTTGTAACACGGAGCCACGTGTTACACTGCCTCGTGTTACACATGTGCGTGCTGTCGGCTGTCAATACCTACGCTGGATATTGATTTGTTTTACCAACAATTGGCAACATTCGTGACACACCGTGTTGCACTTCAGCCAGCAAGACGAGCCAATTAATGCAGAACTTCAACACACATGATAACAACAGCAGGAACCACAACCAGAGTCCACCCAAGGAACAGAACATCAACTTACATATATATAACTTACGCGAACGCCGCCAAGGCCCTCTTAAGGGCCCCCATATCAGTAACTAATCTCTATTCAGAGCACCTTAACCGAGTTTGTAACGTCGTACGGCATTTACTTGAAGCCGGAGCGTTTACAGGCGTTTACATCTGATAAACATTTGGCGTTATTAGGCTTTTGTTTGCTATGGGAGTTATTTAATATTTTTAAATTTAAAATTCATATCATAATATTTTATGTGGATTCATAACACACGTTGTTAATAAAATATATCTTAACCGGGGAAAATACTTACGTTAGGAAAGATGGTTAAATCATTTACATAAATAAAATATTAGATAATTTAGATGATATATTTGCATAAAACTTGATTGCAGTTATAAATTGTTTCAGGTGTGTAAAGTTTTGTTGAAGTTGTTGGGACGTTCAAGTATCATATTCAAAAATCAATACGTTATCGTTGTGCTTCTATAATTTGCTGCGTTTTTACAATAAGATGGTTATTGATATAGTTTCTCCATAAAATTATTTTACATGTCCTTAATCCTGCTATAGAGGAAGAGCCTCAATATTGCCTCTTGAATACTAGTGACTAGCAACTGTTAGTCAGTAAAGATAATAACGAGATTGGTACAGCGCGGAGAAGAATAGTACAGTCTATGTGTTGTACCAGAGCCTTACGTCGATACAAAGATAGTAGGTTTCTCTGACTAGGATAATATCGACTAAAATAGATTCGTTAAAATGACAGATGTGATTCGTGGTTATGCAACAGTGATACATCATGTAATATTTTGTATGGTGGAGATGATAACAATGAAATGCGCTGGGTATTATGTGGATTCTTTTGCCATAATGTGAATTTTACTAGACTTCTAATGCAGAAGCCTAGTTGAGCCATTCAAAACGTTCGCACAGGCGCATATATACTGCACATTTTGATATCCTAGCTTATAGTATATGACTTTATAATTCCACAGCTGTTATGTTTCTAAATCCGGAGGCTTAGTTAAGCTAGAATCCAATCGTACAGACAGACAGCTATCATAATAATAGCAATACATTTATTTGGCATCAAAGGCCAACAGGCCCGACCATTGAAATAACAAATCATTCAGGCAATTTTTAAACGAAATTCTCTGTATCCACTTTTTTAGCCTTGTTAAGTCTCCGTTGTCAATAACTATGGCTACTTCAGTTAAAATTGCTATTGTAAGTGTCTGTATTTTATCTTAGGTTACTGGTGCAAACAAAGGCATTGGATTGGGTATCGTAGAAACCCTGCGAAAAACATTATCTCCTGATTGGATAGTTTATCTTACCTCCCGAAATGAAGAAAGAGGTCTTAAGGCGGTCGAGGATTTGGCAAAGAATGATCTTACTGTTCGTTTCCGTCAGCTGGACATAGACTGTGAACAAAGTCGGAGAAATTTCGTAGAATTCATGAAAACGAACCATCCCGGAGGTGTTAATATTTTTGTCAACAATGCTGGAATCGCGTTTACTGTAGGCTATTATTTGTTGTCTTAATTATAGAATGATGCAACAGAGCCATTTGGCTTGCAGGCAGAGGTTACCATTCGTACTAACTATACAAGCACGATGAAAATGTGCTATGGAATTATTCCGTGTCTGGCGCCCAATGCTACGTAGGCTTATATTTTTAGCAAACTTTAAATTCAGGCTGGTAAACGTGTCAAGTATGATGAGTATAATGACTCTTAAAAAACTTGGCGATTCACTTTATAATAAATTTATATCGTCAATGACAATGGCAGAATGTGACGCATGTATTAGCGAATTTGTTGAGTAAGCTTATATTTAATTATATACGTATATACTGGATAAAATTAAATTGGCGATTTTTCATTATACGTAAGCTGCCAGTGTAAAAATGATATATCATATTGGTACTGCAATTTATCAAGTAAAGCAGTTTCGCTCTTCTAGGATACTGATCTATTACTTGCCGAAATTGTCACGAGCGTGGCAAATTTTCTTCAGTATCGTAACTCATCCACTACGCCACCCAAACCGCACACTACATGCAACTTTCGGTAATGTACGAAGTTATGTTTTTGTCCGTATTTCCTTTCAGCCTTAGGTTATAATTTTTCATTATAGAACAGATATATCGCCACATTGGAAAGTGACTTAATTAGTATATTGTAGCAAGATTTTAAATATATTGTTACTATTAACTAAATATTGTATAAGTTAGCAACTGAAATTTATGAAGAAGACCGGTTTTGTCTTTAGTGGGCACTCATAAAGTACATTCCAGAATTGCCGCGACCAGGGCTCGGACTCGGACATATTTTTTTCTCAGTCTTGCTGATCATCAACCTTGTCACCCGTGACATGTGCTTGTAAGTTGAAACTTGGCTCGCTCCCTCCACATCAGTGGTTATTCCTTTGAAGCGACAGAGCTCTTGGCCATGGGGGATGTTTAGCTGCCTATATCCGGCGCCTTTCTATTGCCTTCCAGCTGATTATACTAGATCAAAGTCTCCAAATCTTTCCATTATCAAGGATACTCGTTGAGCCCAACTTTTATTCACTTTCGCGCAAACGTCTGACAAGTACATTTTTTGGTGACCTTGAACTCCATAACGCCAATTGGACTAATCTAGCCTTAGGCATCCACCCACTGCTCCGGCTTTTTGCTGAAGATTTGCTACATTAGTTCGTGCACTTCCGTACGCGTGACGACAATCAAATTGATTGTATTCTTTCCAATGAAGAATTGGTCGACTAGTGCCGTAAGATCGTCCCATTTCTCGATCACTGCCTGGTATCCTTCTTTATTCCCCTCTCATCCTCTTCCTCAAGGAAGATCATCCAAACAACCAAGCGTTTCATTAATTGGGATATATTCAGTCTACTTTGCAATGCTATAACGTGGAATGAAATCATCACTCCTGACAGCATATATTCCTGTATTTTTCACGTCTATGATGCATTGCTATCTCGCTTGGCCTGTTACTTCTGTCCAGCATATACTTTACCCCGTTACTTCGTCAATCTCTTCTATTAAGGACCTTCGTCCAATCTCCATCTTCCCAGCGTTCACTAAAATTCTGGACAGAATTATTTATGATGAAATATCTCCTTTCACTAAATCGCTAACCATTTTCAATCTTTTGGATGTTCAACTCGGAATTGTGTCTGGGTGCTCCACCTCTACTAATCTAGCTAGCGTCTTAAGTCATTGCAATTCCTCCATCTTTCAAGAACACAGCTGCACTCCTTTCCTTATATCTCAAACGCATTCGACTCGATCTCCCTCTCGGAAGATTGAATCTGCCCTATTAAGTTAGGTGCATGCGGTCGAGTCTTAAGGCCTATCCGTTATTATCTCCGAAACTGATCGACGTCCGTAAGATTCGACAATGTACATGCAGGGATCAGTACTTTGTCCTTTGCTTTTTAATCATGCTCTTTCACAGATTCAGGTTGAGGATACTCAATTCAAACTTTTTAAGCATGCTGAGGATACAATAATAACTTTCAGTTGGTCTCCTAGCCCTGGCTCCCTTGTATCAACAATCGCCCAACTGCTATCCTCATTACAAGCGAAACTGCTAAATGGGCCTCAAGCTTAAACCGGATTAAACTCGTTCAATGAAGCTTGGCCTGCCCCTTTGATATTTTCCATCATTCAGGTTTCACATTTGATATTGGTTTTTGTTATGCTCGCATCAGCAGTAGCCGTCAAACAAATCCAAGAGCGCTTGACTTAGACTTATGAAACCACTACCTTTCCTTGGAAGCCGTGCATTTCTTTAAATTTATTTGATTAATATGTTTCATTTGCGTTATTGTGCATTGTTTAGCTTTTTCATTTTCAATATGTGCATACTTAAGTAAGGAAATTCAGCAAAATGACTTTAAATAAGTGTTTATATATTTATTTAGAAATTATATCTGAAAGTATGCATTCCATATATCTTCAAATGTATGTTGACCAGGAATGCGTATTGTGTTAATTTTTCTGGAACAATTTATAGCCAGTATAAGCTTTAATTTTTGTGCCGTTAATGGAATAATGTTTATCAAATCACATGTTCTACGAATGTTATAGTTTGGCGAAAGCCGGCACACACGAACAACACGGTTGGCCGTCAACGGCGTATGGCGTTTCTAAACTGGGCCTCACAAAAGCCACCTACATTCTAGCAGAAGAGTTCCGGAGTGATCCTCGTAATTTGATTATTAATTCGGTAAGTTCGATCTGGACGGATGCTCGCCAATAATAAGTTAAACAGCGTTTTCCACTTTCATCGCAATAGTATTCTAATTTCAATCGCGTTTCTACATTATGTCTTAATGGATTATTATTTTTTAAGACCAGGCAAATCTGTTTTTTAGCAGTAAGCAATAAAAAAATTTCTTTTCCGCATTTTTGTTACTGAATAAATTAGCAGGTTGTCATTATGCTACATTTTTTTTGTTATAACAGATTCTTTCTACCCTGGTTCATTGAAATAAACAGGTAAATTATTCTACATTACTAATACTATACAGAATTAAATCAAGGTAAAAGTGCGCCAACACCTTAGCGTTGACGAGTTTCTTTTCGTAGTGTCCTTCCCATGTCTGCAAAATTAAAAAGAATTTTTATCATATACAAGAACCATTTATTTTTCATTTTCTTCTCAAGTATCTACAAATGAACATCTCTTTATGTAAACATGGAGAGATTATGAAAAACGGGAAAAACGAATCTATTATGTGTATTACTTTCAGTTCAAGCTCAATGCCTGAGCATGCTTCTTCTGCTTCTGTTCTCCAGAGGTAGGATTTAAAATAATTATTAAATGCTATAACTAAATGGAGTTAGCCACATACGAAGCCTTATGGATAAAAAAATTTTAGCCGGATTTATGCAAGCAGAAGAAGCAGGTTCAGGCATGAGCTTGAAATGGAGGTGACGCACGCAATTCATTGTTTGTTTCCGTATTTCACTCACCATGTTTACATTTTTCTATCTTGTTTTGCCTTTCAATTTATATATAAAGAGATGTTCATTTGTAGATACTTGAGAAGAAAATGAGAAAACAACGGTTCTTGTATCTGATAAAATTTCTTTATATTTTTGCACATGGAACGATTAGAGGAGTTTCGCTTCCAGATTCGGTCCCTGACCACATCTATTATTGATGAATGATATGCCAAATTCAGCATGAATGCAAGCTATAATCTCTCTCTCTCATATATATATATATATATATATATATATATATATATATATATATATATATATCGAGTTATGCGAGTAGTGCTGGCTCTTTCTGATGAGACGCCATATTGATGGATAAAGGTAAGAGAAATCCGTTAGTATAATTTGTAATTGATTCGATCGATTGTAATATGATTAGAGAATTTCGATAATTCGCCCTATAAGAAAGAACTTCACGAACTAGTGAGTAGATTATTTTATAGACTAAAGCTGTTATACATTTGATCGTATTATATTTTAAAATATATATTGGATAAAAATTCATATTTTTAGGCGGTCGCATCTTTATTTAGGTCTCTATTGCTTTATCAGATGTAAAATGGAATGAGGGCTTTATGCCATCTTCTTAAATTGAATAGCCTTTAGCAAAATAGAACGAGATTGATGGTATAGAGATGGAAAAATTTGTTGATTAGCATGCATACTGCCACTTATTTGTTCACATTTTTTCATACGTTGGAGATTTTTTGGTATTGTTCGTAGATGGTTGATGTAGAATTTATTCGTATACATTTCTGAGATTGTACTTTTTCATCACAATGCAAAAGATCTTACCATTTGTGTAATGGTTTCCGTGCATTTATGACACATTTTTTGGCCATAATGGTTGTGCATTGTGCTGTAAGAGTTTCTCAATCCAGGGATGAGGCTAATGAAGTATGGTCCTTTCGCTAGTCTAGTGTTCATTTAAACTCCTACCCCTATGTAACTATGAAATACATGGCTATGAGGCATTTAAGCGTTTGTATTTTATGCTGGTGTAATGCTGTGTAGTAGTATTTATTATCAGCAACAGTTGATTAAATTCATTTGTTTCTTTAATTAATGCATTACTGCTGCATAATCTTGGCAAACATGATACTAGTAATACATTTTTCAACTTTTGAGAAAGCGATGCACCTAGACAAGTTTAAAAAAGTCTACCTAAACGGTTATGAGATGTAGCTAAGAAGATATTCACACAAAAAATATGCCAAGGAAATTATAAGACAGAACGACTTTAGCGCAGATTTCAGTGTCGCTTTATATGCCATGATTCATTTGCATCACTTTGTATGGAGACTAGTCTCATTTAGAATTATTATTATGTTTAAAACCGATTTAAATTGTTAACTAACTGGTTTTCTATTCTCATTAGCTATTTTAACCAGTGAAATATGTACTTTCAGTGGGCTATTTTAATTGGCTGTTTATTCTTGTAAATGTTATCTAGTGTTGCCCAGGCTATGTGGACACAGATATGACGCGCCATAAGGGCCACAAAACCATTCAGCAAGGTAAGTAACGTGAATAAGATTATTGAAGCGATATTTGTCTAACATGTTTGCATTTCTCTGAATATCAATTTGGCTGAAACTGCGTTTGGAGAGTTATTCGTATCACGCTGGAATCGCCCTTTTTGTCTGATCTAGTTGGCCTAGTGAGTGGCTGAGGTTCGACAAATTCTGCACGACAGACTACAGAGGCACCTTCGGTTAATGTCCAGAACCACATAAGTGCTAGTCTAGAGCTGTTGCGCCTGGATTTCATTATTTACGATATGGGCAGTTCGATTACGCTGCACTATGTCATCACTAAGCAAAAACAATTAAATAAGAGAATCAAGACGGGAACCTAGATGGAAACGGGATCCCGTGTATTTGCCTGGTTAAATAGACCACTTTCTCATACACTTTTCCTGAACCCACTGAGTGGGAGATTTGCGTCTTATCGTGGAGAAGAAATTTTGGATGGTTTTGGCATAGAATTTCACTTCACACAATATTTTAGAATTATTTAAACCAGGACGTAGTTTATTGATAGAATGAAAACAAGAAAAGTTTCTGGTGTGACTATCACATTGATAGTGTATTCTATTTTGTTCTTGAGAATAGTGCATCGAAACAGGGTTCCACGAAGAAGCCCTGTTAATTTTGTGGTATAGGCACGTTCTTGTCGAAAACACTGCATGGAAAACTAGGTCTTTTTTCATAATGTATGTAGGCATGTATGTGTTTACGTATGCGTTTATGTATGTATTTATGCACTTATGTATGCGTACAAATATTATTACACACATGTTTGTGTGTATCTATAAATTCATGCATACATGAATCTATGCATTGTATTCTCTAGTGAAGAATAGCCGCACCTAGCAGGTGAATCTGCTCAGCTAAGAAAATATGGTTAAAATGATTCTATTAGAAATCTGCAACAAGATCGCCACTAAGCTTGGTTGTACGCCATACCAAGCAGAGTTTCCAATGAAGGTCTGGGATGCGCACATAGACACCATCTTGCTAGACGAACAGGCCCTATACTGCCAAATTCGGGCGTAGTTGTCTTTGGCTGATTCTGTCCAAATCGGTCCAATCTGTTTATTACACTCACCTGACTGGCTGAAAGAATAATGCTTTCTTTACACAATCGAATTGAAAAGTAACTTCATTAGCGCAGTTGGAATCGAAAGTGTCTTTGCTGTTATCTATGCTGCAATTGGTAGGAGATGATGCTAATACGACGAAAAGTTAACGTTAATTAAGGTTTATGGTATTGATTTTAGTAGAGCCGCACAAAATCGACTGTTTACTGGTTTCTTTTCAGTTAAACATTCTTTAGATCATGAAATAAGGACAATTGTTTATTAGGTGTTGCGCACCCAGTAACAAATTAGTTTAATTATGATAAGAAGGATAAGCCAAAGACTGCATGGGCGGAAAGTATAATCTCATGCACATACGTTTCGTGCTTACTGGCGACTCATCAGGAGGAGCCGGTATTACGCCCTTTACCTACTACATATTTGGTTTAGGGATGTGGGAAAATAGGACGGTACAATCTCCTAGACGAATGTGTAAACCTGCAGTAGTGAAGCTTACTTCATATAAAGTCTTCGACAATGTATGTACATATGTATGTATGAAGGCAGGTATGTATGCATTTATGTGTTCTTGAATGTATGGATTCGGTGAATAGGCCTGGTCAGATATGTCTTATTAGCATATGCTTCTCTGAAAACCACCGAGCAGAAGATCTAGATCTTAGGCTAAGCGTTTTTTGCATGCATGGATGTATTCAGTTATGCATGAATGCTAGGATGTGTGCATTTAAGTATGTCTATGATTGTGCATTTACGTGTTTTTGTATGTGGGACCGTGTGTTTTTGTTAATAGCAAAGGAATGGCTCTGAATTTTTTAATTTCTTTGTATCGGTGCAATATGATTTCCCTAATGGTAATGTATCTGCGTCGATGATAAGATTTTCTGTATCGATTTGTACGTGTGATTAAATGTATACATGGTTGTTAACGAGGACATTATTTTTATGCACGAAATGTGTCAGGTAATATTAATTCGAAATAATTAATGAGCGTAAACATTAGGAAATGTGTTTATGTATATATTTAGATGTGTGATAATCGTAGCTTAGTCACTATTCATGATATTTGGCTTGGAATGTGTATTCGTCAGCGATAAGTAGCAGAGTAATTTTAATTTTGGGGTGCTTCTTTGTTTTTCAGGTGCTGATACTCCATGCTTTTTGGCTACGCTTCCAGCGGATACTGATATTAAAGGAATGTTCTACAGCGAACGAAAACCTGTCGCGTGGTCAAAAGAAACGGTTCTTAATTTTTAAAGTTATGTTGAAGTCTATTAAAACTTGAATAATTCGCTTTAGTTTTGCTGGGTGTCATATTTGTTTTTTAAGACTAGTGTTCGCTTTATTTCTCTAATTCAGTTCTTTTTCAATTTTATTAAAATAAAAAATCGTGAAAAAGTCTATGCTGTTTAACTATCATGATTATGTGAGTGTAAATATGGATTTTTTTCTTTCGTCATAGTTTTCAGTTAATAAGTCTAAATTGTTCGTTTTTCTGTTGAATTTAGGGCCATATGTTTATAAATTTTTAATAAAATCAAATATTACGGAAGAGGGCTAATGAGAGTTTAAAATAAATTTCTGGTCTCTATAAACGAATGAAAACTTTTCAGCAGGTTGCAACATTATTTCATAATGCAATTTGTATTTCAAGATAATCCAACGGTTGTAGGTTTAATCGAATTACATTTTTTAAAATTTAGTCTGTAATTCTAGTATTCATTATGACCTTGAACAATCCAAACATAGTGCCGGCGTCTTGTGTATTTATTTAAGAATCCATCCGCGATGACATGACTAT
The DNA here is from genome assembly GCA_029291075.1 of Eudiplozoon nipponicum. Taxonomy (NCBI): domain Eukaryota; kingdom Metazoa; phylum Platyhelminthes; class Monogenea; order Mazocraeidea; family Diplozoidae; genus Eudiplozoon; species Eudiplozoon nipponicum. The sequence continues at coordinate 19,981 of JAQBSW010001289.1, read as the reverse complement.
ACGGCTTCTTCAATGCATTCTTATGCCCGTTTTATAAATGGCTCGTTGCCATGGAAACTGCCGACGTGAGGACAGGCTAGCCGTAGCTATTCTTGCTGGAAAGGTTAGCATTAACGTCTCCGTACCCGAATCAGAGTGCAAGTTTTGGATGTTGAATGGCACAAGCAGCTGTCGTCTCAAAAGCAGATATTGCTCGTCAACTTTGTTTGTTAGATCGTTAAAGTGAAGAATACAAAAGATCCCTGTCGAACTGGGAGTATGCGGCCTAATATTCCTTAAGGTAAAACTATTTTTATGCACAACCTCATTCTGGCCGGATTCCGGTATATTTTGTTGAATGGGATTCACTCGAAGCGTTGAGACGATGTAGGATTAGCGAAGCAAATAAAATGGATACTAATTGAGTCAAGTTTTTTAATCCGCAATACTTTATAATTTATGCATCGAATTACATTTTTAATCTCATCCCGTCGTTTTCGTAGCTCTTGCTACTTTTAGATCGATCATCTTTCCTGTCCGACGTATTGTTCAGGATGATCCGTGTTTGTATTTAAATATAAAGGCGAAAGGAGGCAGCTGGGCAAAGCGCTGACCTCCGTATATGCTTGGTTCGAAAGATAGATTGCCTATATTTTATTTAATACTTATACGTAATTACTGTCATCATCATCATGATGCAGAGCCATAAAAATCCCAAAAGTGACTAATGCCTCACTGCCATATCCCCATAAGTCGTTCATGGCTATATGAGGGCTGTAAAAGAACACTAGGTAGCCAATTCCTAGTGAGGATGGTTTGTATTCGGAGTTTTTCCTTCTCTTAGATAGTCCGCCTACCAAGGCTGATGAACAGTATCTGCCCAGATGCCAGTGGTCTTTAGATAGGCAGTCCTGGAATGGTAGCATGAGTCTTGCCGGGTCCAAAGGGACACAGCCATTATCCTATTTTATGTGAGGCCTCGAGTTTGGTCTAACTGAGCATTAATTAATGTACAAAATAATTGTGAACGGCAGAGTTTTATAAAATATGTATGCTAGCCAACAGATTATTGCCGTGAACAACGTTATAATATGGCTGATGTTTGTTGTCATTGCGATATTTATGCTGAGTTAATACGTTTAAAGATTTATACTGCTATTTTGTGTGACAAATAATATCCGCAGCTAAATAACAAATGTTTGATTTGAATTTAAACTGGTGTAAATTTTGTGCGCACTCTGGCATCTTGTTTCCCGTTTCCTGTTGGCTGAACAAGGTATGTATTTAATCAAATTTACGCTACCTTCCTTCCAAAATCGCCTATGACGTACCGGATATTACTGCCGCTTAAAGTCTTTGGCGAAATGAAAATCGAGTTTTGTGATGCTTATATAGCCGATTTATGTCTCAATTGAAACTTTAATTCGTAGTCTCTAAATGAACGTGAATGTATAATAACAATACGCAATAAGTCCTAAATAAAGATTTTACTCGTTTACAAATGAACTGAACATCTGAGAAGCCTGGGGCTTCGTCAATTGTGGCGAACTTGAAAGAAAATTGCGAGAACAAACTCCAGTATCGGTTTCAGACTGCGAGGATGAATCAGCTGAACAATGACTGTATTCGCAATTCAACAGGCGTTGAAAACGGCATTCATCCTTAATTTTAACATGCAGTATTACTTTTACAAATCGTCTCTTTATCTTTTGAAATTTTGTTGCGGTGTGTACAATTCAATTAATTCAATGCCGCGTTTTGCGTACGCGGGTAATAGTTGTACACGGGCAGTTACACAAAGATCCGATTCTTCAAACTTTCCGATTTTGTTTTGTCTTTGATCGGGTTGAATTCTTCTTTTTTCAACTGGAAATGCGGTTCTATCACATCTTTGTTTACTGGCGACGTTTCGGTGCCTACTTTCCAGCACCATCCTCAGGCAACACAGTACAAACTTCACAATAGCAGATTTAAGCAAATGTGGTAACCTCGTTCCAAAACCATTCTATTTATATATAATTGACTCAACACTATTTTTAATCATAGAATTTGTCTCAGTAACTAAACTCAATATATAACTATTTATAATTAGCAGACCAATCATTACCTCACCTATCTCAAATTCCCGGTATACGTAATCTCATCTCGTATGCAGAATATTGTAGGGGAGAGAGACAGTATCGAACCTTTTGTTATTTGTTATAACTGTATTGCTACTATGTCACGGTAATCAAAATTCAAAAATGATAAAAAACTAAAACCTTGAATGTCATATATTGTATTTTATTTAAAGCCGGGAACTCTAATGTATACAATGGTGTATGAGGTATTGCGCACATAGTAAAAATTAGTTCAAATATGGAGCAGCAAGTTTCGTAGATGGATGGAGAGTGAATCGTAAGCACAATGCGAAGTTAATCAACTCATAGAAATAATTGCATAAGACTATTTGCTCATATGACTAAAATAATTCATTATATCTATATACATATATATCTAAATATAATATCGTAACAACCTTTATATATATATATATATATATATATATATATATATATATATATATATATTTAGGAGAGGTGAACACAAGACAGCCTGCATATACGGAAACATTCAAAGATCAGACCTAGCTAGGCATTCGAAGGAAACGGGTCATGAAATAGACTGGGAAGGATGTAAACGCATCGCGTTATGCCACCGTAACAGATTAACTAGACTAATTAGAGAGTCAATTTAAATAAAATCAGGAAAAGGTGTAATGAATGTAACATTGGTAGAAAAATCATTGGGCCCAATATTTAATGAAGCATTTTTTACGGTCAGAAAACGTGAGGCTGCGGAACCTGAATTAAGTGGGAACCTAAGTAAAAAACCTCGCTTATAGAAAACTGATTGCGAATGACCTGTACCAATATCAATTCCTATATACTTATCTTTCTCAATAAAATGTTCCAGAAGAGGGTATACAGATTTAGCAAGGGTTAGTAGATAGGACATTAGATTAGAGACATTTGACTCACACTGTTGCTTATATTTTATATATTTATGTAAGGTGTGAATATCTTAATAAATGAATAAAACGTTAGTCCTGGAGAAGATATTCATGGTTAACAGCTATCAAGTATCCTTTTAAGAGGAACTCAAAATGTGGTAGATAGACGGATATATAGATACGCCTATCGGTAAATAGATAGGTTTATTCTATATATATTATATATAAATATATATATATATATATATATATATATACGGACATTAATCATTTTATACATTACCATTAAATTATATATTTATTTAAGATGGTAAAATATTGGAATAATATTTATATATATATAAGACATTTAACTCACACTGTTGCTTATATTTATATATATGTTTTTTTATACATATTTATATTTATTTTATATATTTATATAAGGCGTGAATAAATAATTATTATTAATGTATATATATATATAGGATTAGGGATATTGAGTCAATTGTTGCTTATATTATATATATGTTTTATACGTATTGACATGTATTTTATATGTTGATATATAGGACCAACGTAATAAATAAATAATATGAATAGAAAATATTTATGTTTAAATAATTACCAATGGTCCTTCTTCAAATATATATATATATATATATATATATATATATATATATATATATACGGACATTAATCATTTTATACGTATTAAATTATATATTTATTTAAGATGGTAAATTATTGGAATAATATATATATATATATATATATATATATATATATATATATATATATATATATAGGATTATAGATATTGGAGCCACACTGTTGCTTATATATATATATGTTTTTATACATATTGATATGTATTTTATATATTAATATAAGGTGTGAATAACTTAATAAATAATTATTATTAATGTATATATATAGGATTAGGGATATTGGACTCACACTGTTGCTTATATTTATATATATGTTTTATACATATTGACATGTATTTTATATATTGATATAAGGTGTGACTAACGTAATAAATAAATAATAAGAATAGAAAATATTCATGTTTAACAATTAACCAATGGTCCTTCTTCAAATATATATATATATATATATATATATATATATATATATATATTTATTTATTTAAAGGTGTTACAATATTATATTTAGATATATATGTACATAGGCATAATGAATTATTTTAGTCATATGAGCATATATTCTTATGCAATTATTTCTAAGAGTTGATTAACTTCGCATTGTGCTTACGATTAGTTTTGAAAACCGTTAGTTGTCTATACTATCTCTACCTTTCTCTCGTTAATCTTTCATCTAAGCGTCGCTATGACATTCACTCTCTTTCCATCTAAGTAACTTGCTGCTCCATATTTGAACTAATTTGTTACTATGTGTGCAATACCTCATACACCATTGTATACATTAGAGCTCCCGGCTTTAAATAAAATACGATATATGACAGTGATGTTTTGGTTTTATCAGTTTTGAATTTTGATTACCGTGACATAGTAGCAATACAGTTATAACAAATAAAAAAAGGTTCGATACTGTCTCTCTCCTTTACAATATTCTGCACACGAGATGAAATTATGTATACCGGGAATTTGAGATAGCTGAGGTAAGGATTGCTCTGCTAATTACAAATAGTTACATATTGAGTTTAGTTACTGAGACAAATTCTATGATTAAAACTAGTGTTGAGCCAAAAAAAATATATAAATAGAATGGTTTTGGAACGAGGTTACCACATTTGCTTAAATCTGCTTTTGTGAGTATTATGCTGTGTATAGTTGCCTGAGGATGGTGCTGGAAAGTAGGCACCGAAACGTCGCCAGTAAACAAAGATGTGATAGAACCGCATTTCCGTTGGGACGAATACAAACTCAACACGATCAAAGACAAAACAAAATTGGAAATTGTAATCAATCGGATCTTTGTGAAACTGTCCGTGCAAAGCTACTACCCGCGTACGCAAAACGCGGCATTGAAATATTTTTTCGGAAGTTTTACCAACCAACTTTAAATCAAGTTTGCTAGCTTGAAGTAAACACCAACCCCATTTTATTTAACCAGTCGTCGAACAACATTGTAGGGGTATTTTTGCGGGGTAGCTATCTAGTTCGTGATGCGGTACCCTTCCTACATGGACCTGGTAGCAGCTGTTGAGATCCGTGCTTATGATTAGTCCCCGACTGTTTCCGATGGGTGATGTAAGAAGGCTAAATCGAGTAGTCATATATATATATATATATATATATATATATATATATATATATATATATGTACACAATGTTGCATAGAAAAAAAATCACAGTTAGTCCAAATTGACCGTGCATTAGACGGCAAGAAAACGATATATTGTCAACACAAGTAATAATCAATTCACAAACGTCTGAATCCTGATGAATATGTGCAAATTATTGAAAATATATGATGATATAAATAAAGTCACTGGTAAATAATGTCACTGATAAAAGTAGTCTTGAAAAAAGATCACAAATAATTAATCCACTGTTTGCTATGGTTTTAAATTATTTAATTCAAATAATCCATTGAATTATAGAATTTCTGAATGTGATTGAGGAACATCTGATGTACTGGTGCATGAAATCATATCTGAGTGCAAAGGAAAATTATCGCACCACTTATGCTCTATAATCAACCGCATGTTCCCTGCGTATTGCGCGCGGGTGTGTATATTTAATAAACAAAACCTATTTATTTCAATTAAAATTGTAGTTTAAGAAACCTCAATTAAAACTGCTTGAAAATAAAAGATATTGTTTCTAAAATCACAGATAAGAGAAATATTGTGTAAAAACAGAGTTAGATTATTTGACCTTAAAGAGGACTATATTTGTCAACATTGAACATCGCCTAATTTATTTTGATTATCTTATTATTTCATCCTTGATTACTTGTTATCTTATTTTATCTGTTATCTTACGTTCTGTTGTTAGTGTAGTGCCTTTAACATACATTTATCTATACATGATGGCAAGGTTTATTTTTATTTTATTTTCTTTGCACTATTACTAGTATCTTCTTTATCAGACAATTTCTAATTTCTTTTACGTACCGTTTAATTTAACTTTCTACCCTATTGAAACACTTTATCCGTTTCTAATTTAATTTTACTACCTATTAATTATTTACTCTATTAATAGTGTCATTCCCCCTCCTCACCGAAATGCCACTCGTAATTACTTCATTTAGAAAAGTAAGTGTAAAATAGGTCTGACGTGTGCAGTTAGGAAATGACAGTTATCATTTTAGTTTTACTTGTATGACCGTTACACGTGCCTGTAATTACATGTAACAGATTAGCTCTCAGTTTTAAGTAAACGCTCACGCACATACACACAAACACGCTTATCCAGTGAAGAGTCAGATGTTGCCAAATCGCTGTAATTTCACTGGGATGGGTGTACACTTGCATTAACTGATTACTCCTCAATTCAAAACAAACGAGAACACATACACACAGGCATGATGTACGCTTATCTAGTGAGTTGTCATTAATTGTCATTATATCACTGTAATCTCATTGCGAAGAGTGTATACATGTAGACACATACACAAACCAATTTAACATACACTTTCCTAACATTTTATAAAAAAACGTTATGCTTAAGAGATCTAAAATCAAGTATAAATGAGGCGGTTTAAATTAATATTTCCACTTGACATATTGATTGTCAACTAAGTGTGTGATGTGTTTGGCATTGAAAAAGGGCTCCGTAATTGGAGGCCGAAATATATGCAAAAATCATGAAGACGGTGGATTCAAATATTTCGGTACGCAATCCGAAAACCAGGTAAACATTGAACATCGTTTGTGTGGTAACGCGGTGCCATGTGTTACAGTTTATTTCGGTTCTTCATTAAATGTGTGTGAGTGTACGAAGGTAATCACGCAGCATTTTCTTCACGCCAATCCGGTTATTGTTTCCTTTGTGCTGCATATTTGTTTGTATGAAAATGCTTTTGCCAAATTTCTTGTTAATGTTATTTGTAGTGATGCTTATGATGATGATTATGTGTTTTACTTTTTTATTACTGTGCATTTAATTAATTTTTTTAGAAGATATTTTTGTTCCTTAATTCTTGGATCTAACAAATTTACTGTTTTTACTTAAGGCGCTTAATCCCTTAGGACACATTAAGAAGTAGATGATGATAGATAATATTTATTACCGTCTACCCTTTTCTTCTAATGTTTCTGCTACTGCACTTTAATTACAAATTTTGAAAACAAATATTTGAAAAAAATGGGGCAGTTAATCATTAGCAAACAAATATATTTCTGTCGGTATTTATATCACTGCGATTCGATTTATTCTTCTCATCATTATTTATTAAGGGATATCTCATTGGTAAGACAGTTTTTCGCAGATTGTTCTGTTCATATATTCTGTTAGGTAATTCATAATAAACAAGTTAATAGTAGTGATTTCAACTAGATATCTTTCTAATTAAAAAATCTTGTTAAATTATCCTTTGATCTGTTCTTCTTGGTTAATTAAGCTTTTTACCATGTTTTTTGTACGATTTTGGGACTCCGCTGTTGTTGCAAATGTATTGCTAAACGGAAATGAATTTTCAATGAATCAAAGCTGCCAAGCTTTCGTTATTCTCTCTGAGCAGTTAAATTATTAGAATTAAAGACGTATTCTCACTCGTTTCGTTGAATTTTATATCTTCGTCAGACTATGCCTAGACTTCTCCCCAATTTATAGCTTTAAAAATAACAAAAGCAATTTGATTTACAAATAATTCATATAATTTTCCGGCTATGTGAGATAAATTTATTATTTTCTGTGCAGATTGATCTGTGTTTATAAACTTTCTTCATGCAAATCGAAATATCTAATTCTTTATTTTAGACAGCGTCGCAGATGACAATCGTTGTCTTTCCTGTTGCGACGAATTAAACCTCAAATTGCCGTCTTATAATACTACTAGCAGAATTTGACTTTTTTGTTCTTAGTTTTACTTTTACAACGAAAACATTTGCAATACGGCATATGTTGATGCTACTTTCAACCGGATGGAACTGATTGTATTTGTAATGACCATGTAGCTGTTGTAGACTGCTTACAATTGACAATTATAGACAACTCGTTGGAATGTGAGGTATCTGTTCCCTTCCTAATTTCGATGTTCCATAAAAATTAACTAAATTAGGGCCAAAACGTTTCATTTGATGCATTTCTTTTACAAGTATATTATTTTATCTACAATTTACCTCTGATTTTTCACTCGATTTAGAGTGAAAATAAAACATGTTTACATGTTGAATTAAATATTGAAATTCATCTAAAGTTTTGAGTGAAAATGTTTTCTCATATAAAATTTCTCCAAAAGCTGATATATATGCATCAGTTCATATAATAATGTTTGTTTTAATATAACAATATTGAAATTTTTTCTAGTTTGGTCAGCTGGTAGAGTTTGCAGAACATCTAGGAGCATTACCGCGAGCAAATATTTTCTTGAATCTCATTCGATATTATTCTTTTGTGCTCAAAATTAAGAAATGTTAAATAGCAGGCGAAAAACGGCATATGTGATTTTAGTGATATTGTTGTCAATATCAAATTAAGTACCACGATTTGAATAGGTATAATTAGCTCTTGTGCAACCAATGATTAAATAGCAAGCGAATGTGTTACCTAAATAATCAAAGTTGTGCCATTTATAGCAATTTCGCCCGCTCAGGAAGAGTGGCCAAAGAATATTGGGTATGTTGTTGCGAGGATATTGGCAATGGTATTACGAAAGGCATATCAATTTATTGCTTGCGAGATATAATAATTTAGAAGTGTACTCATGAAAAATATTCGCTTATGAAGTTCATTTAATTATCAAAAACGTATTTTATTGAGAGAAAAGTACACTATAAGACGAATTCTCGCAATGTTCATTTTCTTAAATCATTTGAAACTTATATAATTACGAAGCATGAAAACTAAGATTGCCTTATCCAATGTGAAACAGCTTATAGTAAATATACTGTGCAAGTAATCTTAGATTAGAATAGGGACCAGCATATTTAAATTTGCCTTAAATAGAGAACACACATAATTTAATTTACGATAAGGAGATAGAATGGTATGCTATTCATTCTGTTTCTATGAAGATGTACTTCTGTTGTCAGGCAATAATCTCTTTGAAAGGATATATGATGAACTGCGGTATACTTAAAAAAGTTATAACATTGGCGTTAATTATAATTTATTTAATAAATGTAGCGATAAATGTTTGCAAAGCATTGTTATTTAATTTAATCTGTTGTGGAATTATTAATAAAGAAATATCCCGAGAACGATGAATTATCATGAATAAATGTGACGTACTCAGATTTGGCCGTTTCGAAGACAGTGTCAGCCATCAACAGAGTAATTGCGACCAAGTGGAGAGTTAACTTTAGGGTCATTGTAAACGTTTATTGTATCAAGTATAATTGCAAACATCCAGTTATTAACATTTTTATATTACAATTTTATAGATATGCAAACAATTTGCATTCTTTTGTCAGCACATCCTTTAAATAATTTAAGACAAATTTCAGCATTATGGCTGGTTGATTTCATTAAAGTTGATTCCATGAAATTAAGCATGTTTGCTATGAATAACTTACTAGACACTCTTTAAATTAAACAAGTTTATTTTGCTCACTGCCATATTTTAATGCATATATTCAGACAATAAATTCGGATTGTAATTAAAAAAACATGCTCATAATATTCAGTAACTAAAGCTAGTCAAAGTGTAACGCACGGCTCTGCGTTACAACCCAACTGATCTCAATTTGGACGGATGCGGTTTACCTAAGGTTCAGATATGCTTATTCGCATTTTAAGCACTCTTTCTCCGAATTGTAAATTTAGAAATGTTAAGGCCCCTAACCTATTCGAGTCTGATCGCTTGAAGTCCTAATATTCACAGTAGAGTCTGATAGGCTTATATTACTATATGTGTCACCTAGGTTCAAGTCCGCAATGTCCTGCACTAACCTACTTGTGTCCTCAAATTTAATATTGGTTTCCATAACTATATGGTATAACAATTAAATCGACACTTAATGTTAGGCAATCGGAATGCGAAAGTTGGACAGCGGTATCTCCAAACAAATAATCTGGAAAGAGATATACGTGAACAACAGATGAAATCAAATATACCTGTTCCAAGGCTCCTCCTTTGCTCTTATATTATATTAGAACAAAAGGCAATTGATGGAGTAATATATTTGATGATGAAGTATTCGTTTACTAGAGAAAATGTTAAAATGCAGCAGACCAAAATTACAATACCAGTCAAGGAGCGAGATACTCAAAAAACTGAAAATAGCGCACAATTCAAAATCAAGTATTTAAACCAAGAATGTTCTGGAAAATAAAAAGAAAAAATTCTTTTTAAATAAAATTCGTTACAATCAGCTATGGTGGTTTAAATTTATCAATTAAGGTAATTTTATATAAGGCGGAGGATTTAACTTCCTCCACATATACCACCTTCGCAAAAAACGGCTAGTAATAGACGTAATCATAGTTCTTCGGCTGACGATGTACTCTTCCAGAACGAGTTGTGCATACTGGCGCCCCTGACGTCGTCATCTCGCCCGGTACAACATTTACTGGTTCTTCAAAATCATCTGGTATCGACAAATAGTTTTCATGCTGTGATTCAGTAGAATAAGATTTTGCTATATTAGACAACGCTTCTTCAGAGTTCTGCATTTCATTATGTGCCTGTATGGTGGGATTGCACACATCAGATTCGCCCATGGAACGGTCATTCAACGCATCTGTTAATTCATTCTTACCGTCTATCCAGATAAAATGGGGAATGCAACGATCCAACGTAACACAATCCTCAATGCCATTTATTTCTATGATGGCATTCTTATCAGTCATCCTCTTGACCTTGTATGGTCCTTTATAAAATGGTGTTAGGCAGTTCTTCCTATTTTCATTAGTTATATACACATGCAAAGCCGATCTTAGATCAGAGGACACATAGCATTTGGTTTTAGCTTTTCTAGTCTTGGTCGGAGCTAAACGACACATCTTATCTCTAAGTGCTCCTGCGAACCAATCTACATAACTAGAAGCCCAATCAAGACTACTTGGAGTTTCTATTAGAAGATCTCCAGGCAAACTTAATGGTTCTCCATAAACCAGTTCTGCTATGGAAGTACCTAATTGTGCCCTATATCTGTTGCGCATGGCGAGTAGTACTATAGGAAGATCGTGTATCCAGCTTGTTCCACTAGTACACCTTAATGCAGCTTTCAGTTCACGATGTAGCCTTTCTACCATCCCATTCGCTCGTGGGTTATACGCGCTAGTATGTATTATAGTGGTTCCCATGATATTGAGGGATCTTACGAAAAGCTCTGACATAAATTGACTACCGCGATCACTAGTGACCTTTTCCGGAACACCATAACGCGATATCCAATTATGTAGAAACGCGAACAAGACTTCTTGCGCTGTCATGTCTTTTAAAATCGCCACTTAAAATTGACGATAAAAATCTATCTACCATGGTCAGCAAATATTTGTTTCCATTAACTTCAGGCATTTCGACAATGTCTATGTGTACGTGTCTGAACCGTCCTATTGGTATCCAAATATTCTTTATCTCGGTTCTGGTATGTCTCCACACCTTACACGTTTGACACTTGGCACAGGCTCTTACCCATACCCGTATGTCGTTGGACATGTGCGGCCATACGTATCTGTCGTTGATCAATCGGATGGTGGCTTTAATGGATGGATGCCCCATGTCATGTAACAATTGGATAATCTTGGCCTGTAACTCCAACGGCACATATGGTCGTGGTTGACTTATAGATGTTTTGCTTAACAACCACTTACCACTTCACGAGTGAGATGGCGTGTTAACGATCCAAGAATTCCGGCTAGACCTGGAATGAATCGACGTTTACAGCTGATCATGCCCAAGAACCTTCGCAACAGGCGTACGGTTCGGAGTTCCGTTACGGCCTTAATAACTTGGATCTTATCTTCTAAAGGTTTAATTCCGACTTTGGAAAGTATATGACCAAGGTATTTAACTGAAGAGCAACCGATATTACTCTTATTAGGTTTGACCACTAATTCATATTGTTCCAGCCTGGTCAAAACCGTTTCCAAATGCGTACGATGTTATGGTAGCATTTCAAACCAAAAGGCATTCGAAGAAATTCATACGATCCCACTCCTGGAAAACTGACTGCGGTGAGTGGTATCGAATTTTCCTCCATTGGTATCTTATAGTACGCTTTCTGGAGATCTAAAGTTGAATAAACCTCATATCCCATTATATCTCGGAGTAAAGTACTCTGGTTAGGGAGAGGATAAGAATCACCCTTCGTCACTGAGTTTAATAGACGATATTTCCCACAAACCCTCCATTGACCCGGTTCAGGTTTGGGAACTACCACTATTGGGGAAGCAAAATTGAATTTTGACCTTCTACAAATCCCCTCTTTGCGCAATTGGTGAAATTCGGACAAAGCAACCTGTTGCTTGTGTTGTGCCAATGGTTGAGCCTTCGGTGAACAAGGCAATGGAGCCACCAATTCTATCTGGTGTTCTACTCCTGTCTTCAAACCTATCCTTTTGGCACTGAAAGTTTGAAACACTGCTAGGTGCTTCTCGATTATATCGGCAAAGTCATGTGCGACCGTTGGACGAGGTAAAATAACTGTTCTAACTGCCGATGTGTTAGACTCAGTAGGTTTTGATATCCCTACGCCTTCTGCGATAGTCCTAGCCTTGGGGTCTAATGTCAGCTTGAAATGTGTCAAGAAATCCATACCAATGATATGGTCTTTGACATCGGCTACTAGAAAATTCCATTGAAAGGAAGATTTCTGGCCTAACGTTACCAACATTTCTTTCATCCTTTTCACTCCTATCGGACTACCCTTAGCGGCCCATGGTTGATAATCAAATGTGGGGCAATCTGCTTCTCTCACGTCTGACCTAACTATGCTTACCTCAGCACCCGTATCGATAAGAAAATCTAATCCAGATAATTCATCTTTAATAATGAACTTGTTGCTGGACAATCCGGCAATGTTTTCCAGATCTCCGCTTAATAAGAATCTGACCCTCTTGCCTTCTTCATCGGTGCTATTTGATCTAGTGGAATCTTTTGCTTGGAGTATGCCTTTTAAAGGCATATCTGGGAGCCTTTACAATGGAACCTCCCCTACGGCTCCAACTAGCGGGGGTTTTGTCTACCGGTTTAGTGCTTCCTATCCATTTGGGTCTACCTAATCGCGGGTATATACAATTTTCACCTTGGCACTTCGCACTGCGTCCGTATTCGCAATGTGCCTTACACCATCCGCGTGGCCCTTCGAAGCGTTGACGTGAGTGACTCCCTCGACGTCTATTATACTTATCCTGACTCTGAAGTTGTGCAATATCACTACGCAAGCTAGCAACTTCTCTACATAAGAAACGCAAAGTTTCTTGTATAGTCAGGTGGTTTTCGGTATCTGCCCTGACTGGCTGCATCGTTGCAGAATCTGCTATTACAGCATGTACTTGTGGTTCTTGCTGTTTATACACGCCGTCTAACCCTCTGAGTTTTGTTGGCCAATCTATGCTCATTGTGTCAAATACTTCCAATGTTGTTCTAAGCCTATTTGGTAGCTCAGCTGTGAAAATGGAGGTGACTACATCTATAGATATATTCAACCTGGAAGCTTTTGTGCAAAGGCGTTCATAAAATTCGGACGGTAGTTGACGCCCCATTTTTTCTAAGCGTAATAATTCGCACATTTGCGCTGATCTTCCAGGCTGATATCTCTGTTGAATTTCAGCTATTAATAACTCAAAGGCATTGTACGGCTTTTCTTCCACAGTTCTGTCTCTGAAATTTTCCAAGGCATTTCGGAAATTTTCAGGCAATTCCATCCATGCTGCAACAAATTTCTCCATTGGATTTACAATATTATAAGCACTAAATATCATTTGGACATCTCCTACCCAACTTGAATGTTTTTCTGATTTGTACTGCGGTAGACTTAAAATTCTTGGACTGGCGCGGTCGCCAAATTTTGTTGAGGCCTATTCGAGTCTGAGAGCCCCATAGATGCCAGATCGCTTGAAGTCCTAAAATTCACAGTAGAGTCTGATAGGCTTATGTTACCGTTTGTATCTCCTAGGTTCAAGTCCGCAATGTCCTGCACTAACCTACTTGTGTCCTCAAATTTAATATCTGTCTCCATGTCTAAATGGTATAACAATTAAATCGACACTTAATGTTAGGCAATCGGAATGCGAAAGTAGGATCGTATTACTCCCGAACAAATAATCTGGAAAGAGATATACGTGAACAACAGAATAATCAAATTACCTGTTCCAGAACGTCTCTTTTCAATATTATATTCTATTAGAGCAAAAGCAATTGATGGAGTAATATATTTGATGATGATGTATTCGTTTACTAGAGAAAATTGTAAAAATGCAGCAGACCAAAATATACAAGACCAGTCAAGGAACGAGACACTCGAAAACAGAAAATGGCGCACAATTCAAACTCCAGTATTTAAACAAAGAATGTTCGGGAAAATAAAAAGAAAAAATTCTTTTTAAATAAAATTCGTTACAATCAGCCATAGTGGTTTAAATTTATCAGTCAATGTTATTTTACATAAGGCGGAGGATTTAACTTCCTCCACAGAAACAATCTCTGTTAGTTTCAAAGCGTTTTAATTTAGATTTCCTGAACTGCAATTTTATTTGTAATTAGTAGGGTTTTGTTTTAATTAAAAGACACAACCGCGCGTAATACGCCGGTAACATGCAATAGAATTTTGTTAAAGCTATCAAAGCCAGGATTTATATCTTGTGTGTTTTTAATCGTGTATCCGTGAACAGCAACTACACTGCTAAGGCATTCTTGATTTATTTATTGTGTTTATTATGACACTTTGCTTTTGTGCCTAGATATTAAATTGTGTTAACAATATATATTTTGTTGCTGTCTAGAGCACGGTCAATTTTGACAAACTGTGAATTCTAATTTACTTTGAAACCTTGTTCATAAAACACGTATGCTAATTCGAGTTAGCCTTCTCTCATCACAATACTGGAAAGAAGGAGATGGACGTTAGATATAAATTTAGAGACTGACCATAAGCACGGCCCACGTAACCAATATCTTAAGACATCTGTTGCCAGGCCTATGTAAGAATATAATAGTATCGCTACATAAACAGCCTCCCGCAAATACCACCTACAATAATCGCAACACATCCCACAAAAGAACAAAAATATCGTCTAACTTTGAATGGCTGATCTCAAAAAGTAAATTAACGATTCAAAAAACAGCTGCGCGTAATGTTCTTCAATGCATTAGTTCTATAACTGTGTAAAGTTTGAGTTAAAAGGAAATGACTTAACGCCTTTTATTATTTGTAAGGTACATAATTACCGTTTTATTCCTAACTTGTAGTAATGTGAAATTTTGATATAAATCAGTGAAATATGAGTCGCAAACGTTAAACAAATAAAAAAAACGATAAATCATGCAAAGTCATATGATAAAACGTTTGGCAAAAAGGTTAATAATAATGAAAGTTAATCTAGATGATTTTTAGAAAACTGTAGAAACATGCGAGATAATAGAATTTTGCTAATAAGGGCGACAATCCATAAAATAAATTCATCAATAGATAAAATGCATTAAACTATGGAATTGTTAAGTTTAGTAAAGCAATTATTCAAAAGGTTGAGATAGAGCTTACAGTTTAAATTAAATAAAGATAAGCTCGTGTGTATTGAAGATTATAAAAAAATTAGCTAAAGCAAGTTTCTGATTTCCATTTGAGCAATCTTCGCTTCCAGCCACTAGTGAGTGTTGTATTCCAAAAGGCTAACCGCGATTTGTCCACCAGAGCTTCATTCAATAAGCAATGTAGATATTAATTTATACTTATCAGACAAATAACTTTTGTGTATCGGTATGACTCGACAAAAGTTGAATTTAGAAGTGCATTGTACCCATTGAATGACGTTCAGCGTCGTATCCATGATCTCGTCAAGTTTTATCTTCCTCCCGAATTTCCAAGATATATGAGAAATTTGTCTTTCTAAGTAACGCAGCACATAATATACTTGTTTAGTCATTAAATTTTAACTATTTAGTAATCAATATAACTGCATTGAATGATAGGTTTTCTCAAAATAAGATTATTCGTTGTATTTGGTGTTACCATTTTTATCTTGGTGTCCAGATCTTACATCACTACATTGTTATATTTGATTGAGCGTACATCGAACTCAGTGTTTAGTTAATTTTTATGGGTATCTTACAATACTGCATATTTCTTAATTCGATTTAATTGAATCTTCACATATTTTGCTCAATTAAATTATGAATTAAATATTAACGCAATTATTATATTCTTAAATAGCACGACTTTGCAACATATTTGGTGAGAATTCAACTAGACTACAAAATCGGATAACTTTTTTCACAAATTTTAGAAATAAACATAGAAATAATTTGCATTAATTACATATATAATGCAATTCATGTAATATCTACAGTTTATTTAGCTGAGGATTAATTATGTCAAATACTGCGGCTTCCAATATGCGTAATTCTGATTCGTATTTTGCTACAAAGAACACTTGCAAATACAACTCAATTGGTATATGATGCATAAATTTCTGAAATAACGAGTATGTATAAAACTGCAACGACAAAAATATTTATACAATTTGTACGCAAAACATGCACGGTTTTTTGATAATTTATCTGAGGATTATTTTTTTAAGTAAATTCCTGCTTTATATTATATTTGTCATTCAATGTACGATATATTTATGCATTGTACATACAAAAGCCTAAAAATATTCTAATAATATTTTAACTGACAATGCGTGGCGTAAAAATAACTTTCTACTTTGGGAATAAGTATCTAAATTTACTTAATTGTAATTGCAACATGCAAATAAAAAAGTATTTGAAATAATTAAAAATTATGACGTTCAAATTCAACACTTTTAACAATGAAAATATAAGTAAGTTTACATGAAATGAAAGGAACCACAGAACTTGCTTCTTGACAAAGTAAACAATCAGATATCAGCGCCGGAAATCCTTATAAAATCATTCATCCACGTAAACTGTTTAAGTTTAAGATTGCTGATAAAATTCAGTTATCAATGTCGACGACTGAAAAAAACATAGTCTACGCAACATTTTATGCGATAATCGGGAAATCTCTAAAAGTTTTACATATTTCACTGCGAAGATATCAACAAATGTTTGGTCAGATTGAAGGCCCTATTAAATGGTACATATTATGATGTTACGTTTGAAATTAGACATATTTTTTATATATTTGACAGTCCTTCGAAATAATTTACCTATTACCTCAGGGCGTTTGAAAATAAAACAAACATGGTTCCTATTTACGACAAAGGAACACAAATGCTACTGAAGAAACAACGAAACAAACATTGTAGTTTGATTATTAAAAAAAGTAAAGAATCAAAATATATTATTAAATATACGAATTAAGTAGACTATCAAGTGCATATTCATTTCTATGGCAAAATCCCTCAGCCTAGCTCACTTAAATTTCTTTCCTTAATGTCATTGTGAAAGGATACGGTAATTTAACAATGGAAATATAACAAAGAGCGGCATTAGCTTGAAAATACTAGCACTCCCACAGCCTTGGCAAAAATTTCCAAAAAAATAATATAGAAACGCAATTTATCCACGAAATAAGTAAACTTCTTTTTAAATATTAGCAATGCCAAGTAATTTTGCAGCTTGGAAACAATTTTATTATAAAACGGTATTTTAAATTGTTGGCTAAAAACGAAAAGTATAAGGAACGAAAAAAATTAATAATGCTCTACCCCACCCAATTACAAATACGTCAGTATACTAAGTAAAGGGAGCGCAAGATACAAAATATATTAACGACAAGTGACAAATTAACCACAAAGTTGTATTTATACAGTAATTCATCTGAAATTATTATTTATTTATGCAGAATCCATAAGAGCACGGCGTGTGATGTGGATTACATCATTTGATTGGATGCAAAAAAAGACATGAACCTATAAATCTAAACCAAGCTGTCATAGAAGAGAACGTACACGCAAATGATGAAAACTGTGTGTATAAAATCCAGGTTCACAATCATGAGGATTTCCAGGTGCTCCTTAAAGCCAAAAATTACAAAGCATTATACAAAATGGAAGCTGTTGTGCGAAAAATCCTCAATTCTCAGCATAATTAACAATATTTAAATATTTTAAATTTAGTCGAGAAAATTATTTGTTGGTGCATATGTGTGTACCCTTTGTATAAAAGCTTCCCGCTCATTTATTGCTTTTGTTTACTATTAAATTTTATCTCAGATTATCCCAAATTTTGTACCATAATTTTCATATAAAATGACAAATATTAATTTTCATTTTATTTGTGAGGAATACTAATTGCAATTTAAACAATTTTTGTATATTTGTTCTTTATAAAATGGGAATGCTTCAACGCTTGATTAAATTCTTTAAATTCATATTTAATAGGACTTATGATGCATGGAAAATAAAGTGTCAAACATCCCAAAAGTCTTTGATTTTATAATCACTGGAATAAATATTTGGGATGTTTCATCTCCTTTATATTTAATACGCAATAATATTATTTATTTTTATTGAAAATGTTTTAAGTGTATTTTTACGATTTTTATAACTAATTGTGGCTGCTAAACGTCCTTTTGGATACGCATTTACTACTTAATACGTATTGGCAAAGGAATTCTTTAGAACAGATTTTCCCTACTTTGGAGGATAAATTGCACAACAAATGGTCATTTCAAAGGTTGAGAATAAGATGTGGTAATAAATGTAATTTACAATTTATTCCGTTTTTCCATGTGCATTTGACTTACTAGTCTACCATCTCTCTTTCTGAATGGCTTTAGGTCCAGAAAAGACAACGGGTTTGATTGCATGTTGAAATACTGAAGATGAGGTTCTACGTTATTAAAAATTTAAATATGTTAATATTTTCTGCACAGTATCTATGATTATGATTGTGTTATCAAAAATCATTTTTTATTTAATAAATCTTATTGTTAGAGGATTTATGGGAATGGGAATAGTTGCTTTATTTATTATCATTAAATTTAAATATCAGTGAAATTTCTTTTTATTTTTCACATTCTGATTTTTAACATTTACAATGGCAAAATAATAGCAAATGCAATCTTTTAACGTATTAATTTGTACTAGAATTAGGACTAAATTTATTTCGACGTCATAATAATATTTTGAATTTTAACTGTACTGGAATATGACAGGCCGCCGCTGATTTAAAATGTCAAATTGCAAAAATCGTATTTGAAAATAAGCCAGTATACTATGAATATGCAGAGAACCATTGCTTGTACATTTTCAACTCGTGTTCGGCACAATCAGACAACGAGAATGATGTTTTAATGGTACATCAACAAAAGTGAATAATATATATAATAATATTCGGGATTCTTTGGAGGGGTTATCATTATTTTTAATCATAGTTGAAGATTTGCAGTAAACTTGCACATCTTAACTTTGGCTGGCTGGCTATTATGTAATAATTATCACCTGAAATATGTATGTGTCCGTATTTACTGGGTGTGACCTATATTGATACATTGTAACACGCGGCTCCGTGTTACAACCCAACGAAGGTCAATTTTTCAAACGCTGTACTTTTAAGGTCAAATATTCTAACTCTGTCCTTAAACAATATTTCCCTTAAGCTGTGATTTTAGGAACAATCTCTTTTAGTCACCAAAGCAGTTTTAATCGATATTTCTTGAACTGCAATTTAATGTAATTAATAGGGTTTTTATAAAAGAAACAGAACCGCGCTCGAAACAGAAAAAACACGCGGTGGACTATTCTGCATTAGTGAACTTATTTCGTTTAGTTGCAGAAGTTACACATTGGATTTACCGTGGTT